>JASANF010020254.1:0-47131 GCA_030248245.1 Trissonchulus sp. WLG1_4 | reverse complement strand
TACGTATGAAGTGAGAAGGTAATTTGCAGTATTAGTATCGGTGTAAATATGACAGTGATTTAATTCAAATTTAATTCATGTACTTCTTTCAAAATTTTTAATTTAAACATGCCCCGTTCTTGCTTTCTAGTTTAGCATTGCTTTAATTTTACACATACTATTATTTAAATTTTAGCATGAGTACATAATAGTAAGAGTATGACACTCTTTCTATTATGTTTTGGGGCTTGCGTCCAATGCGCAACGCAAAATAGCTTTTTTGTACTCTTTTGAGGGGGAGTATTTTCATAATTTCATATGTCATAACTTTCATAATGTATTGAAATGAGAGGGTACCCCTCAATACCGTACAAGACCCCGTACTCAACTGAGGGGGGTACCTAAGGGGGGTAGTTCAAGCCACTAAGAACGGCCTTTTGCTACGGCCACCCCCTCAATTGAGTTATGAGCACAGGGTCCTGAAACGAGGGGTATACTTTGTAATGTGCACTCAGAAACTATTCGCACTGGCGCGTGAAACAAACGTGCATAAACTTGTGTGCTGCGGGAACGCGTTCATGCATTTGGCCCTTCACGTAATATTGCGGATAAATTGTTGAGTGCACTCTGCATCGTGCTATAACTTACTTAAATAGTTTTGTAACACACTGATTTTCTAATTTACACTAATTTACTATGTAATACACTAATTTTCTAATCAAGGGGCATGCCTATTTTGCCTAAAAGCGGAATTTTTTATAACATAACTGAAAATATTTTTCAGTTATGCGCATAAGTGAAATTATAGGTTCAGTCAAGCGTTTTAATTGAAATTGTTTTCAATTAACTGAATTAAATCAATTTAGGCGATAACTTCAGTTAAGTTACAGTTATGTTAACTGCCTTTGTCACCAAATCAGTTTAAGTAAAAAGTTTCACTGCTACGCAAATTCTAACTATAAAGCTTCACTAGTTAGAACCCCCTTCTCTCTTATTTCATCTAACTTACCTTTCAACATTTCACTAATATGAATTTACACTCATACTATTTTATCGTTATATACGACTCGCTTTCTTATCTGCGTGTACGCTTGGCTTTGGCTACTATAAGAGTAGCGTGTATAGTTATCGGTCAGTCTGCATTGTTCAGTGGCCTAGCGCGGTGGTGCATATATCTACTAGTTTTTCTTTTACATCTCTAATACCGTATTTCTGCCGGAATGGCCTTTAACTGTCTGATGGTTTCTTGTATCAAAGTCTCTAAATTTGGACTTTGACTTGTTCTTGTCCCTGCTGGGCAGTATCGGCCTAGGTGGCCTTGACACTTACCTGTGTTCCGTGTGGTCCGAGAGCTGCTACTATTTCTGCCCCACTGATCTGGAGCCGACTACCGTGATTTTGTGCTCTTTCTGCGCCTACTGCGCCTAGCCCCGTAACGTAGGTAAGCCCCATTTCCCGTCAGTGTTCGGCAACCGCGACCCGTACGGAAGATCCCGCTCATCATACCTGGAAGCCCCGCAGGCGGTTAGGTTAAGCCGAAGAGCGAGGAATGTTTCTCCTCAAGGCTGACACCTACCGTTCCCCCTTGGGCCATTAGTGCGTGCCGCAAGTGCGACCATACATAATCAGTTAGGCTGTCAGTTAACTTTAACTGATTACTAAAATATAAAAAGTAATCAGTTATCAGTTAACTGAAACAACCCTAGTTGTTAATACACACTTCCTATTTTGCCCTGCTAGTCAAGTGAAATGATTTTCGCCTGAAGTGCGAGTTATCCCCGGTTCGAATAAGGGACAAGCAAGTGTTTTGTTTTTTATGCATTGACTAGCGGCTTAGCTCAATCAGCTTATTTGTACCAATTTTAATGTTTAATTAAATACAACTTTATAGAACATTTATTATTCTAAAGTAGTTTTTATATTGTCTTCAGAAATATTGATCGATACTCAATTTAAAAGCTAAGTTTTTACTCAACAGACGTACCTAACATTAATTAACTCTATTATTTCATCAGTTAGGCTTCTGAGCAACTCAGCAGCAAATGCTTGCAGAAACCGAGATTTAAATATCATTTTATCCACAAGTAATGGCCGCGTTTAATGTTTCCTGTGGAATACTAACACTCAGGCCGCAAAATATAACCATTAATTACTCAGCAGAAGAGCTTGTTAATACTCTATTACTTTTCACGTTTTTGAATCTAAATTGCATTGAAATATTGTTTTAACTATGTACACTTTATATGTTGATAAATTGGTTTTAGTAACTGATATTAGATCATGTGCCTAATCTTTACTTACAACATTGCGGCTCGTTAGTCTCCTGGATTGATTCTTGCTCTGGGTGCGATAGATCTCGGTCTCGATATACCCGGACAAGCATACTTTTTATATCTTTGCGAAATCAAACTTTTACCTCTAGTGTGAGTTATGTTGAAATTTAGTTGTAAAATTGTTATAATAGCAGCACAAGTTTAATCTTAGCAATAAGATTGCATACGAATCAGACCACTACAAAACTGCTACAGTTATACATTGGTTCTATTCTCAGCTTTCTACAGCACCTCCCTTTCAATTTCGGCGTCAGGGGTGATAGAATCACGATCAGTGCCTGATCAGTGGATCAAACACTACACGGCTATTTTTTGTCAAAGTGTATATCGACGTGATTGCTTCTGTTGTAAGCTGTTGAGCAGTGGTTGTTGTTGCACTTGACGTAGAATCGGGATTTCGGCTGGTTCGGCTCGATTCTGTCTGTCTTGTTCGTTTGCAAAATAGGACTTCGTACATTCGCGAAATTAGTATTTCAGTGGTCATGTGGTCACCTGAAACGATTTCTTACTTCACCTTGTCGGCGTAGAACTTGATTCCAGTGACGTCTGATAATTTCACCTGATGTCATTTTAACAAAAAGCAAGCAATTTCCAATGGTGCCCACTACTTAACCAGGTCTTGCGTTTATTGATGCCTCCAGTGTACTGCCATGCCCAAACGGTGTCTGCGAATTCCAATTTCTCTGAAGGTTAATTTGTTTTTGCTGTTGACATACAATTGTCGTATTTAAGTATGAGTTTTCGCCCATACATTAATTCTGCTGGGGTTTTTCCAGTGCTGTTGTTTGGTGTCGTTCTATAAGCTAGCAGAAATACATATATTGAAAAAAGAATATCGGTTTTTTGTTTGTTGTACTGCTTTCCAATACCATACTTGAACGTGAGCACGAATCGTTCTGCCATTCCGTTAGATTGTGGATGTCTTGGAGGTTGGAGGGGTTAAGACATGATTTGTTTCGGCGTCCACACAAAACTGTCGAAAAACTTCTGAAGTAAAAAAAGTTGTGTTATCGGTAACAACCGTGCGTGGAATGCCAGTCTGAGAAAGAAAACGCCATAATGCTGTAACAGTGCTCACACTTGTCAAACTTGGCACGGTCACTACGTCGACCCATCCAGAAAAGCTGTCTACTACCAGTAACCAGTGTGAGCCGTGAAAAGGCCCTACATGGTCAATATGAACTCTTTGCCATGAATCATCAGGGACAGACCAGGATTTCAAATAACTTTTTGGGGTTATTTTGTTCACTTTGGCAGTGATAACAGGTGTCTACAAAATTAATATTGTTACTAATTTGCTGCCACAAGACGTACTGACAACAACGGGACTCCATTCTCGTTACACCTGCATGTCCACAGTGCCAATCCCTGAACACCTTGGCTTGTAATTCAGCAGGAATGACAATTCGTTGGTTCTGAACCAATACTTTTCTGGGTTAACTGGTTAGTGCTCGTTTGCCAGAGTTTACTGTATAGTGGCTACTAAGCGGTTGAAATACATGCAGTAAACAAAGTAGTCGAGGGACAATCACAACTGTACCCCACACAATTGTGGGATCGGAAGTCAGGTCTCAAAACTCGTCCTAAACTTACTCTTAAACCCCTAAAGCTTAGAATAATTTGACAGCTCCCTTTAAGTAGCTTGGGAATACTCTTGTAATGGAGTTACTACTCGTAGCATTGTATAACTTCAACACAATGAAGAAGAGAATCAGGACACCAACCAGTACCCGAACACTTTATGGGTGTGAAGAAAAAACAATAAAGTAGTCAAGATTGCTTCAAATATTAAGCCATGCATGAATAAGCACATAACGATTAATGGTTAATTTCGAATCAGTGCTCAACTCAAATATGAAAATCACTGAAAAGGAACCACGCTCCTTTTACGAGCAGCTTATGTAGTTATGCCAAAAAAGTCACCCCCGCTAAATCCAAGCATATAATATATATACAAAGAAAAAATGACAGTGCCACAGATTATACAATGGTTGAAATAATAAGTTTATTTAATAAAAATAACAATCTTATGTTAACTATTAGACCAGTAAGCCTAACGTCGATCTGGACGCGTAATTAATCTAGCTAGTAACTAGTGACACATATTCCTTGTCCTCCGCGATAGAAGACGGGATTATTTGCAACTGGCACCTTGCGAAAAGCAAGTCTAAGCAGGTAATGTCACCTTGTGAATGTAGCTAAGATAGAGCATCTAAACCAAGAGAATCAAAGTGTACATTACGTATAAGGTAGGTATGTACCACCAACCTAAGGCGATGTCGTTAGGTATTTCATAGTGGAAAATTTTCCCAATAATCTTACTAGTGCATATAACTGTTTTAAACGCGTACAAATTAAATGTAATCTTTTTAATATCATTTTGTGCTGTGGCGACAGAAATTTGCAGAATCGTGACCTTCGTTGTATTTATTTTAACTTTTTAATTCTCTGTTGTAACCTTGAGTCAAGCGTGTAGACATTTATTTTGTGGGTAACGAATGGAATTTCATTTTTTACTACGTCAACTTTTACTGTTTATTATTTTGCCTATGCTGTTAATGCAGACGTTTTGCTCGTTTCAGCTCCAAAATCCAACAAAACAGTGTCAGTTTTGTATGTGTTCTACATATTTTAATGGTTAATTTAATTTCTAATTTACTTAATTTTTTTACTTAATTTCGTCATTTTGGCATGTCACGTCGTTTGCTACAACTTATCAATGGCTACCTTTACAATAGTCCCTACTAATAATTCAACTTATCTTTAACACTTTTATGTAAAATAAATTTAATCGGTCAGAATTTGCGGCTTTGATTCAGCGGCAAGTTGAAAAAATAAATCGAGTAAAATCCTAAATTCGTCGATTTGGCATCATTCGCTAGATATTGATCCGGTGAAGGTGGCTATATGTGGCAGATGGCTAAACTTCATCAGCATTAGGGCCGTAAACTACATATAATAGAAGTTTTCCTCTACCCTAGGTGGAACAAAAAGCACGTTTTGTGAGTAAAGCTTTCATGATTTTTGATAGATTTCGTTTTGACTCGTTACATGGTCGAGATAAAATGCGGCACATAAGTTTTTAAAGCCAAAACTCATAATATATCAAGCTCTACATGTTCTTCTAGCTGCCACTTCTTTTCGGAAACTTCTGTTTTCAAATTGAGAAAACTGCTAAAACTATTCATAATAAACCCTTTTCGTAAATTTCGTAAGCTTGTTCAGTAAAATATTTGAAACAGTTCCTTCACTATTTTGAAAGTATATGTTAAGGCAAATAGTTTTGTCAAGTTTCAGCAAAAGTGGTCTAACATACAGTTTGCAGTGAAGTCGTAAATTCGAAAAAACATTTCGTAAAACCTATATATTCACATTCGATATGTTTGTCACATTTATCAATTTATTTGTTTAGTTTGTTTATACAGACTTAACGCACATTTGTTATAGTTTATGTACACAAAATTTAGTGCAAATTGCTTCAGTCTCTGTTGAGTTCAGTCTCTTTTTGAACTGTGAAACTGTCGCTGAAGCACCGACAGCAATAATGATAAATTGTAAAGAATCTAGAAGCTTAATTTGAAATCTAAAGAACAACTTACCTTTATTTTTCTTTTTTCTTATTTGTGTGTGACACACATCTTTTTCTCAAAAAATGTGTGTCGACACGTTATGTGTACTTCACAAGCTGACCAATCTGATATCACGCTCGTTTTGCTGATATTTTATGTCAGTTTGTGTGATGTCTGGCTTACAAATGGCGATTGGTCTAAGATATTGGTTGATATTGGTAGTCTAGTGTCTGGCAATATTTATTTGACACCATACAGCGTTAAACTAGTTTCTCAGTGAACGTACTATTTCAAAGGAAAAAGCTCTGTTTTGCTTGCAAACTATGAGCAAAACTGCTTTGGCGATACTACCACCTTACACTGGACAACTAATAATTAGTTACTGTATACTTAGCAAAACATCACGTTTTTGGAGTAGGGTGGATTTCCCAAAAGTCGTGTTACTAAACCATTGGTTTTACGTACGTTTTGCATGATTTGCACGTAATTTCATTACGATATATCGAACGATCCATTGCGAGTTTTGTAGATTTTCTTAAGGTGGTAGTTCCAGAATCGCAGTTTTTTTACGTGAGGCTTTTTTCAAAGCTCTTTTTTAGAACAACAAGTAAAGCAGGAATAATATGGCTGCAATTTTTTGAAACAAGACTTAAAACTGTCTACTATCACGTTTTGATCACTGATAAAATCCAAAGTTAAGACTAGCTACTCCACTGGCTTACAGTTTAGTAAGCCAATGTGGTAGCTAGTCTTAACCATGGTATTTTACACCAAATAAAAGATGCTCTGGGTGTTTTTTGGTGTAGTTTAAGAAAATCATAGTCTTTTTACTCATAGTGTATAGATTTGTCAGAAAAACGTGTCACTGCGATTATGGAACTACCACCTTAAGCCATTGGTTTAGCTCAGTTGAAATTTCAGCAAAACAGAGCTGTGCTGCAGGTTTGATATTTTAACTGAGCTAAACCAATGGTTTAAGAAAATCTACGAAATTCGTAACGAATCAATCGATATTTCATTTTTTTTTCTTTCGCCCCAGAAAGCGGTCGAACACAGCTATGTTCAGATTCGCTTCTTTCTTGTGTTGAAGAATAGTAAGGCTACGAACCATTCTCTAAAACAAGAGTATATCCTATTCGTAGTTATTATGTTAAGGTGTATGAATGTTTAAAGTTTAAATTAGGGCAATTTGTGAGACCTTGACCTCCGATCCGAGGGTACAGACGCAAGAGTCTCACGGAGATATTTAAGTCTAATTTAATTTCAATACCTGACATTTCTTTGTTTCGGTTTGTCACTTGGGCTTACCATCTTCGTATGTTTGCGGCTGCTGCGATCTCGGGGTTTCAGGCATTTGTGCCTGCTACGATCCGTTGGTTTCTGGCACTTGCGGCTGCTGCAATCCCGGGGATTCTGGCACTTGCGGCTGCTGTGATCCCTTGGTTTCTGGTACTTGCGGCTGCTGCGATCCCTTGGTTTCTGGCACTTGCGGCTGCTGCGATCCCTTGGTTTCTGGCACTTGCGGCTACTGCGATCCCTTGGTTTCTGGCACTTGCGGCTACTGCGATCCCTTGGTTTCTGGCACTTGCGGCTGCTGCGATCCCTTGATTTCTGGCACTTGCGGCCACTGCGATCCTTTGGTTTCTGGCACTTGCGGCTACTGCAATCCCTTGGTTTCTGGCACTTGCTGCTATTGCGATCCCTTGGTTTCTGGCACTTGCTGCTATTGCGATCCCCTGGTTTCTGGCACCTGCGGCTACTGCAATCTCTTTGTTTGTGGCACTTGCGGCTACTGCAATTGTATGGTTTCTGGCACTTGCGGGTACTGCGATCCCTTGGTTTCTGGCACTTGCGGTTACTGCGATCTCTTGGTTTCTGGCACTTGCGGCTACTGCAATCTCTTGGTTTCTGGCACTTGCTGCTATTGCGATCCCTTGGTTTCTGGCACTTGCGGCTACTGCAATCCCTTGGTTTCTGGCACTTGCTGCTATTGCGATCCCTTGGTTTCTGGCACTTGCTGCTACTGCGATCCCTTGGTTTCTGGCACTTGCGGCTACTGCAATCCCTTGGTTTCTGGCACTTGCTGCTATAGCGATCCCTTGGTTTCTGGCACTTTTGGCTACTGCAATCCCATGGTTTTTGGCACTTGCGGCTGCTGCGATCCTATGGTTTCTGGCACTTGCGGCAGCTGCGATCCCGGGGTTTTTGCATTTACGGCTGCTGCGATCCCTTGGTTTCTGGCTCGCATGGAATACGCCGTTGACACCAAACACGACTGCAACATGATCCCACGCTACCTGCTTTCAAATACCTGCCTGCCTGCCTCCAGACTCTTTTTCATTTTTGTGCCTTTGTCTCCCTCGGTGGTCTATTTGCCAACAGTTGAGGACCGGTCGAAATTGTCGAAGCAGCAGCATCAGCAGAGCCGGATTCTTAAATGCCAACACCCTGTTCTTATTGAAAAGTCTTCTTTTCTTTCTTTGTTGATCACCTCGATATTTCATAATGAACTTATGTGCTAATCTTGCTAAACGTACGTAAAACCAATGGTTTAGTAAAATCACCTTTGTGAAATCCACCCATTAAGTTTAGCAAATGTTCACCTGTCATAAACCTAAATTAAGTTATTACCAAACTGGAAGTGAGATGACGATAACTATTTTATTTTTTTGGAAACTATTTTCTGACCATAATGTTAAACTTTATAGTCTAACGTACAAGTGTATGAGATAACCTTTTCAAATTTGTTAAGTTTCCTTAAATATTTATAGGTATATTTAGAAAATGGGCATAATATGTGAACATTTCAAAAGACCTTGAAATTCTTCAGTCATTTGAGAAATATAAATAAATAGTTGAAAAAAAATTTCTTTGCATAGATGAAAAACTGTGTGAAAAATACCAAAACTTACAATTTTGAAGTAAACGACTGAAACGGAAAGTTTTTTTGGCAGCAACCAACAAAGTAACTTTTGAGTGGGTTATTACTAAAATTTCCGAAATTGAATTTATTTGTGGGTTTTGTGGAACGTTTTTGCACACTAAATTTGATAGTTTTTTAGTTCGGCATAATTAGAAAAGCTTAGTAGGTTACAATTTTTTGTTTGTTACTTTGTTAATTTATGTTTGTCTTAGCGTGGCGCTCTGAGTAACAACTAACTCTGGGACGAAATTGTTCTTTAATCACATTTTTGTGAGTAGATTAAAGACCAGATGTTGTTCTAAAATAAAATAGATTTTCTTTGATATGTATAATATCAACTTTTGTTAAACTTCAAACTTTAACCTGAAATTATTGAATCCATTTACCACAAAACCGTGCATGGCTTTTGTTACTTTATAAATTGGTTTTATGTAGCGAAGTGGTAGTATCATTTTTTTTAAAAAGTCTTGTGTGTAGGCATAGGCAAATCTTTTCTAAAATATTCCATGTCCTAAATACGTTGAGCAACATGCACATAAATCTGTCATTTTTCAAATAGATTTTCTGTTAGCTACATTTTGGGTTCTGAAACTTTACTCATGGATATTAGTACTGTAAATTGAGCTCTATTTTTTGGAAAATACGTATGTGTAGTAAAACGTGTTCTGAAATCTGCCCAAACCGTTCATTTATCAAGATAACTGTTATCTGCAAATACCAGTTGCCATGAAACTTTTCACACTAGAACAGATCTATTTGCGGGGGCCGAAGTTTTTGTTCCTTCTAGAGAAGGAACGATTGTTTCGAAATTAACGTTTAACAACGTTTAACGCTGCTGAGCAGGCTGCATGGCCAGTATATTTTGAGTGTATTTTCAGCTTGGGAGCTGCTTGATGATTTTTGTCTGCGTATATACATGAAACTCAATAATATATGTACAGTGTTGTAGCGGCACGTAATGTTCACCAGCAGTATGTAAGAGCCAGTGGAAAACACTGTTTATCGCTTCGTAGAGCTGATTTTTTCAGCTCAGATAAAGGAGTAACTTTTGAGTCAAATGGGTTGATGCAGCGAAATGCTTAACATCCTTTTAGCATTGTTTTTGTAGGTACTAAGGTACTTAGTTAGATAAAAATAAGCTAGGTATAAAGTAGTATAGGCAGGGCCAGATGAACCAACTACAGTGATTGCATGCTACACAGTTTTTAGGTTCATTTTAGTCACAAATAGCACGGAAACATCTTGGGCCCGGCTGGGAGCTATCTTCAATGTCAATGTGCCTAGTGGAGCCACAGAAATTTTAAGCCATTTGTTCCAGGGCAAATTGGTTTTTCCAGTCCACCGCGGCAAGGTGCTACCGTTGATCTAGGCTTAACCCTTTCCTTCATGAATTTTTCTAAATTGCACAAAGTCCAAGCTTTGGCTGCGATTTGAACGGCTGCTACAGACTGGGCATGCTTCCCAGTGACAACCTCATGAAGGACATGATTTTGTGAAACATCAGGCTGGCAGGTTTCACTGGTAGGAGATAGTGCTAATTGTTGCTCTGAAGCAATATTATGAATGAAAGCCATGGTTTTAGCACAGTTAAAATTTGACACTTGCAACACAGCAGGTCTCTATTTTGTTGAAATTTTAGCTGGACCCGATTTATCGAAGCAAAATGTTCGTCGTTGGAAATGTTCGTCGTTGAAAACTTTGGATTGATCGAAACATTTTCAACGACGAACATAACACGTAATTATAGGACAAATGTTCGTCTTTGAAAAACAAATGATCGTCGTTGAAAAACAAATGTTCGTCGTTGAAAAAGCACATGTTCGTCGCTGAAAATGCTCGTCGTTGAAAAAACAAATGTTCGTCGTTGAAAATTTTTCCAACGACGAGCTTTTGTCTTTTAGAAATAATAATGTTCTAAAAAACCAAAGCTCGTCGTTGAAAAATTTTGTTTTTGTTTTTCATTTGTTTTTTCAACGACGAGCATTTTCAACGACGAACATTTGCTTTTTCAACGACGAACATTTGTTTTTCAACGACGATCATTTGCTTTTTCAACGACGAACATTTTGTTTCGATAAATCGGGCCCTGAGCTAAACTGTGGGGTAAGAAAATTTACGAAATTCGCGACGAATAAGGCTATATTTTGTAATGAAATTATCTGCAAATCATATAAAACGTACGTAAAACCATGGTTTAGTAAAACCACCTTTGTGAAATTCACCATAAAAGTTTCTAGCAATGTGAAGGTTTTACTTGAAGAACGAATTTTTTGTGCGACTTTTTTAATTTACGTTTTTAATTTTTATTATATATATGTTACTATTTATTTTTATTACTTCAAATATCAGTTTTAGCGTAAAATATTGTTCAATACCGTTGAAATCTGTGCCTCTTATAACATAGAATCTTATATAGTTTTCGTTTGCAAGTCAATTCTCACTCATAATTGATAGTTTATTTTGTGACAA
Source organism: Trissonchulus sp. WLG1_4 (assembly GCA_030248245.1). Lineage (NCBI taxonomy): Eukaryota > Metazoa > Nematoda > Enoplea > Enoplida > Ironidae > Trissonchulus > Trissonchulus sp. WLG1_4. Next base: position 35,858 of record JASANF010020254.1, on the reverse strand, counting down.
TCTTCATGTTTTTGTTATGAAATTTGTAATTTATTACATTTAATACTGCACTGAAACATTTTGCCGAGTAAATGATTGTTTTTGGGCAAAGTTTTTTACAAAATTTTGCCTGAAAAGTGTCAATTTTGGTCAGTTTTAACTTTTTAACCTGTTATAAACTCTTGAACATTTTCAACGTCCCAATTCCCCTATGCGCGAATGAATGTTGAAAGTTTTTCACAGTTGCAGTTAAAGTTCAAATGATAGCACAGGAAACTGGAATTTTGTGTAATATGTGGTCTTCTGTACAAAATAACATTCATTTTACCTTTTATACAGTAACTCTCTTACTCTGTTTAGTCCATGTGTTGCCTGTGTTGCATGCTATACTTATGTATGTAGGGGGAATAACAAAAGCAGGAACAACGATACTGTCGTGAAACTTTCAATTACAGATTTTTAGCAGCATTTTTGGTTTAGTGTCTTTGCATCATTTTTGATTACAAGTAATATTTAATAATGTTATGTAAATGTACAAGAAAAATCTGTAGTTTTTTGTAGTGTCATGTTGCGTTATTTGTGTTTGAGTGTACATCGATACGAAAAGTCAAGAGTCGTTTCTGTTGCTTTCGCCTGTTAAGATATCAATATTCTAAATGTGATTCAGCAAAACATCATGCAAATTTGATGTTTTTATTTGAAACACAAACTTGTTTGTTTATTTATTGGCTGATTGTTTAGATGTTTAATATTGATATGTAATATTTCTATTTTCTCCGTTTCTTTCGCACGTCCATTATGACCGCACTGGAAAAGGTTTGTTGTTTAATTTTTGATTAATTTCACCGTTACAAAACTACAGCGACATACGCTCTTAGTTTACTTGACACTACATTGAACAAAAACGACAATGAAATTAAACTAACCTAACTTTTTCGGTTTTGCTACATGAGTTAGAGAAAATGACGAGCAAGAGACAAATAGCTACATCCGAAGCTAGCTAATAATTCATTGAATGTTAGCATCGAGGAGTGAGTAAATTTTTAGGGAGGATTTCACAAAGGTGGTTTTACTAAACCATGGTTTTACGTACGTTTTTATATGATTTGCACATAATTTCATTACGAAATATCTCCTGATTCGTTACGAATTTCGTAGATTTCCAAAACCATGGTTTTAGCGCAGTTGAAATTTGAAACCTGCTACGCATCAGGTCTCTGTTTTGCTGAAATTTCAGCTGAGCTAAAACCATGGTTTAAGAAAATCTAAGAAATTCGTAACGAATCAGGAGATATTTCGTAATTAAATTATATGCAAATCATATAAAAACGTACGTAAAACCATGGTTTAGTAAAACCACCTTTGTGAAATCCACCCTTAGAGTTTCTCACTAATTATATTTAATCATTAAATATGTAATCTTAAAAAATTCTGGACAAAGCCATTGTCTGCCATTTTATCAAATAATTGAAATGAGTGCATCCTCTTTGAAATGCGCGTAGGCTAACGTGTAGAAATGACCTCAACTGCTACGAATAATTACCGGGTTCAATAAAATTTCGCAGTGAATCTACAACAAGCTGTTGATAGTATCAATAAATAAATTCATAAATTCAGGTTGATTTATGTATTTTTGTTACCTACAGCTGCTGGTGATTGCATGATCCTTCTCATAAATTATATTAACTGGATTAGATTGACTTGATCAACTTCAGTAACGCAACGTTAACGAGAGTTTATCAAACTTTGTAGAACCAGTAACCCGTCACGTCTGCATTTGCTTGCAAAATTTTACGAAAGCTGAGTTAATCCTTTGTTGAGCTATAAAGTTGATCTAGTTAATATAACCCCTTTACTATTAATTTATGAAAAGGGCCTAAGTTACTGATGTCATATTCTGCAGGGCGAACCTATCTGGTGCGACACTGGAGTTGGATTTCTGGTGGCCGCGGAGGTCATCGGTCCTGGGACGGCGGCGTGTAGCTACGCGGTGCGCTCAGAACTAAATGGGGTGAATGAATATCCTTTTAAAAATTTTTTTTGTGAGATACATACTCTTTTTTTAACAACAATGTTTGACGAAACCAACTAATTTTGTTGTTATTTTCACTATTAAGGACTTGATTTTTGCTTTAACGATGCTATAGGTACCATACCATACATCTTAAAATTTAAAAGGTACCTAAGTAATGTCAGCTTAGATGTTTTTGTACCAGCATTTATCATGATTACCATTAACGCCCAACATTTAGCATTGTGCTAAAAAAGCATTTTAAAGGATATTTATTCTTGTGGAATGAAGGTGACCTGACCTTGGCATATATATAACCAAGAGTACATAATAGGGTAGAGCAGAGTATGACACTATTTCCTATCCTAGCTAATCGCCGGAACGATGCTCCGGTCCAAATAGCCCTTTTACGCCTTGATTTCAGGGGGGATAGCCCTCCCTCGTTCCGGCCAATTGGCTAGGATAGGGAAGAGTAATTCTTTCCTATTATGTACTCTTGATATAAGGGCATTTTAATAGTTACTTTTCTTTTAACTTAGGAAATATTGGAAGTGTTGGAGCAAGCGTGCGAAAAACGAATCCCCGGTGTCATTGAACAAACGGAAGACTTAACAACCTTGAGGTGGCAATTACATTTAGTTATTTCATTACTTTATTATATTAATTTAATTAGTAAAAAATAAATAAATAAAATAAATATATATATAAAATATAGGTATTTGAAAATATGTAATTATAATTATTATGGATTTATAAAACAATATAAGAATATATAAATAAATAATATTATAAAGCAAATAGACAAAAAAGTAATTCATGTTAGGTTCTCACCTCCGTTCGTGGTTTAATTTGGATTGATGAGTCATTTTGTGGATTTATTTTGTATATGGGATCATTTTCTATGAATATGACAAAAAAGTAGGAGATTTGGTCGAATTCACGTCTGCGCTTCTTTAGAGACAAAAGGCAGAGTGTCTCACTATTGTTCTAGAGTAACCTTCTATGATACCGTCTCTTAAACATGGGTGCGCTCTTTGTAAAGTAAACAATGTGCTGCTTTTCAACTTTTGTTTTACACAAGTTGATGAAAGCGAAACATAAGGTCTTTTTAAAGCATTAAAATAGTATTTTAAAATAATATTTTTAGTGAAGTGAATGAGGCTTATATCCTGTGGATTTTGAAACACCGCTGGGAACGGAATGACATCTACGTAAGGCACACTCTGTAACTACAAATAAATCTAGTTGTGGTGTAGCTTTATTTATTTTTACATAACTTTAGTTATATCATACCTGTCTTGAAATAACAGTGCAATAACTAACGACAATAACTAAGTGCACGCTGCTAGATTCACAGCGTGCCGTATAAGTTAGTTATAGCACTGCTGTAGGCGTGCATCTTAGTTATTGCACTGTTATTTCAAAACAGTTATAACATAAGTACATTATAATACTTTGTAGCGTGCACTCAGCAATCATTTGCACTGGCACGTGAAGCCCGCGTGCATAAACTCGTGCGCTGCGCGCACTCGTTTATGCACTTGGAGCTTCACGTAACAGTGCGTATAAATTACTGAGTGCACTCTACATCGTGCTATAACCTACACTTGTCCATGCTAAAAGATGGTAGCGAAGCTAGAGTAAATATTCCTAAATACTACCAATAAATGAAATATGCTAGCAAAATCAATAAGAAAAAATTATAATCAACGTTGAAAGATAAACAAATGAAATATTTAACAAAACTTTTTGTATGCCGTGTGTTTCAGACGTCAGTTGGTCAAATTTTGATTGCCGTTAATCCAAAAAAGCCAGTGGATATCTATGGACCAACTTTTGTGGAAAATTACAAAGATGCAACGTTGTGTGACAGAGCGCCGTAAGTGGGGGAAGATGAGTTTTGTGATGAAACATGGGATAGCACTTGCGGAACACAGGGGCGATACAAGAGTGCTCTTCGAAAGTTTTGGAATTGGATCCATTTCTAAACCATTATGTATATATTAGTTTCTTCAAACATAAATCATAAAGTAATTATTCCAAATTTTTATTGGCTGAAAATTAAACTGAAATATAACTGTGTATTATCTTAAAAATATTAAAAAAGATTACCGGTGCTTTAAAACCACATCTGGAACGGTGATCCATAAAAAACCACATCTGGAACAAAAGGACAATTCCTAAAATGGATTAAACGGATTAGATTAAAATTTGTTTTGCCAATAACTCATGACATCTTTTATGAATTTATACAAATTTGCAATAGCAATTCTTCGTAGTCCCTCTCGATTGTGAACAAAATATTTTAAGTCTATCTCAACATCGAGTTGTTATTAAGCAAACAATTTTTAATCCAAGCCCTTTTCTCTATTTTAAGAATTGGAACTTCAAACTGTTCCTTTGCTAACGATAATGTTTATTTTCTGTGGTGTTTTTTTTAATTTTCGTAGGTATGTCCAAACATTGGAAAATATTTTTGATTCTGCAACGATAAACAGAGAATTTAGCCGTGACTGTTCCAGGGGTAGTTTCAAAAGCTTTACATAATTACATGGAAAACAATTTGATGAGAAAGATGGGGTTATCCACAAATTATGCGCAGCTTCTGAAACAACTACAACTATATGTAAGATTCTATAAGATGCATCAGACTTATGTTTCTGAAGTTTATGAGTTATAAGTTTAACTTATAACTTTAAACTTAAGTTTCTGAAGTACCACTAGGGATCGAAACGTTGTAAAATGAATCTGCAAGATTTAATAAATGTAAAGTTATTATATGAATGTTTGTAATTTCAGTCATATTTATGGGCTGGCAAGCCGGGTGTACAGTCTTCTGGAAGTGGAGTACAGGAACCAAGCTATATTCATGAGGTAAACAACTAACTATAATTATACTTATTTGTACAGTATATTTGTAGTTATTTGTTTACTTGAGTAACTTTAAGGAATGTTTGTGTTAAGTGTGGTTGCACAAAGTTACTTCCAGCGCGAAAAAAATTTTTTCAACAATTTTTTAATGAACGAGTAGTCGTCACTGGTAGACGTCGCATTGGCGTATCGATATTTTGCCGGAAATTATAAATCCGTCAAGTATAGATTGGCTTAGGGTTGATATGGCTTAGAGCTATTTCCCAAACCGATTAAATGGACTAGACAGTTTCGGAATGAATATCGGTAACTAAGGCAAAATAAGTCAACTGCTTACTTTTAATGCAAGGCATTTCCTAACATATAACCAGACTAAAAAGATTAACGAGATAGATTAAAGATTTAAGATTTACTTAGCGCTAGTGATAATTTATTTCATTTAATAGTTTCCAGTGTCATTTGATAGGCTAATTCTATAAATTACAATTCAACTGAAAATTTTAGTGGATGGTCAGGCAGTGGCAAAAGCGAAACGATGAAACATTTGGTGAATTATTATTTGGCCGGTATTTCCCGACAAGCTGAACAGAAACCAGAAAGGTAGTGACACTTTTAGTTGTCAAACTTTTCAATTAAATTTTTCAGTTTCTTCAATATTTTTTATAATGTAATTGAATTTGTGCAACAATATGTACCTATGTGAAAAGTGTTATCAAGTTGACGTCTATAGAATGACTAAGGGAAGTAAAATTGGACATCAGGTTTCTTGATTCGTAAGTAAGGTTCACAAAAGATCGAGAATTTGCAAAGCCAGACTTACTGCAGAATACTATATGCAAATACGCATTTAGGTTCACACATTGTCATTATGCAAGGCGCATTTTGACAACTTTTCTGCAACAAATGTCGTCATATTTGTCAGAAAAACGGTTTGTGGAATAAACTCAGTCTCTGTGATTACTATTCTAGACCATTTATTTCTCGAGCTCGTGCTAGCGGCCTCGATCGTCTGGTTCATTGCGCGTTGGACATTGTGGAGTCATTCGGCAGTGCCAAGACTTCCATTAATGACAGTGCAACCAGGCTAGCTTATGCTATTGACCTGCAGATTTCTGGGTAATCATATTATTTAATTTTAACCACTGAACTGGGTTGTGTGGCAGTGAGAAACGTGAGCAGGGATTTCGTTATACCAATGACGAGAATATATTAGTAGTGTCTAAAGGTGTTGTACATATGTATATGTTGAATAAATGAAATAGTATGTTCTTGTCCTTGTGAAAGTACAAGGTACAAGGTACAAGAGATGGCTAATTATGTAGGTGCCGAAAGAATGAAATAAGATGTAGCTAACCTAGTTGGGGGTTAAATAACGATTTCGATAAAAAGATGTGGCATCGCAGTTTCGTACAATGGAAAAACATTGTTGTTATAGAAAATGCTTAGTTGGAGCTAAACTGCGCACATATTTATTGGAGAAACTGCGACTAAGCTCTCAGGTTAGTTTAAATGTTGTAATGGAGTTTAGCTTTTTTTAGTGCATAAATGAAAATTTGAAACCAAGTTGCAGATCCGAAACGATGTTGTGGCAAGTACATTGTTTCGCCAATGAAAACATAACGTTAAAATTGTTCAGTTAGGTTTATGGTACAGTGTCAGGCAATTTCTTTTGAGGTAGAAAAGGGCTTGCTAAAGATAAATTTACCAGTTTCGTCTCTTAAGTTCAATTTATGACCTACTACTAGCGGCAGCTTTGAAAAGGGCATATGGTTTCTTCGAAACTATATGCGAAACCTTGCATACGGAATTGTTCAGGGGAGAAAATGTTTAAGCCTAAGTCCTCAGCCTGAGCCTTATTTAAAAGTCAGATGATGCAAAACTGGTATACTACTGTCACAACTGTCACACAATGGAAATATATATCTTACTATGTAATGTAGTAGTGTATGTAATCAAGTGTATGATACCAATAGGTTCCAGGTTTAACTTATTGGTTCAAGGTTGTTTGTTTCAGAATCCAGGAGAAAGGAATTATAATGTATTTTATTCAATGCTTATCGGAATCAACGACGAACTGCGCGATAAATTTGGACTAACAGCAGCGGACAAGTACTTCTATTTGAATCAGGTAGGAGGTTGGTGTGCTGTTTGTGAACCTTCTCAACTACGACCAACAAAGTATCAACAACATTCTGATTTTTGGCGTTATTAAATTTGAACTGGAGTAGCAGAGCTAAATTGAGCTATTATTGTGCTAAAAACTAAGTTTGATTAAGGTGGTAGTTCCATAATCGCAGTGACACGTTTTTCTGACAGATCTATACACTATGAGTAAAGCGACTACGAATTTCTTAAACTACACCAAAAAACACCCAGAGCATTTTTTATTTGGTGTAAAATACCATGGTTGAGACTAGCTACCACATTGGCTTACTAAACTGTAAGCCAGTGGAGTAGCTAGTCTTAACTTTGGATTTTATCAGTGATCAAAACGTGATAGTAGACAGTTTTGAGTCTTGTTTCGAAAAATTGCAGCCATTGTATTCCTGCTTACTTGTTGTTCTAAAAAAGAGCTTTGAAAAAAGCCTCACGTAAAAAAACTGCGATTCTGGAACTACCACCTTAAATAACCAAAATAAATTTACTAAATAAAGTCGAGTGTCAGTTATTATATAATTTTTACAAATATTCTGCTATCTGTCTTAAGGGGGTAGTGTCGCGAAAGCAGTCGATTTTGCGCGACTATAAAACTTTTTCAGTGAAAGATAGGTCATTGTTCTTTATATATTCTGAAAATATTTTTTAAGGCAAATATTTTTGCCAAGTTTCAGAAAAATTGATGCAGCATACAGTTAGCAGTGAAGTCGCAAAGTCGGAAAAATGACGTTTTGAAAACCTATTCACATTCGATAATTTCGTCATAATTATAAAACTTTTTGTTTAGATTCTTTACACAAAGTAAAAGCACATATGCTCTAGTCTATGCACACAAAATTTAGTGCACATTGCTTGAGTGGTTGTGCAGTAATGCCTGTTTTAACTGTGAAACTATGCGTAACCTGTAAAGTACTCACAGCAATAATGATAAATTGTAAAAAATAAACACTTATTTTGAAATCAAAAGAAAAACGAACCTTCATTTTTTATTTTTCTTATTTGTGGCAAAAAATGGTGCGTCAAAACATTACATGTACTTCACAATCTGGCCAATCTAATATCTGGCTTGATTTTTTGAACTTTTATGTCTCTATTGTGTGATGTCTGGCTCACAAATGGCGATTGGTTAAAAATATTGGTAGATATTGGTAGTCTAGTGTCTGGCAGTATTTATTTGACACCATGTGGCATTTCAGTAGTTTCTCAGTGAGCGTACAATTTCAAATCAAAAAGTTCTCATTTTGCAGCCTATGAGCAAAACTGCTTTGGCGACACTACCACCTTAACTAGCAATGGCGTAAAAACCTAATAGGCTAAAAGAAACACTAAAACAATAAAAACCTGTTTTTAATTACCAATAATATGACGTTAATTTATCGCTCTACGATGTGTGTACATAGTTTTTTGAACCAGCTTAGGCCTGTGAGATTGCCATACACTTATAGGCTCAATGTCTACTCTTATGAATGAGTAGCTGCAAAAATTTAGAAAATGGGGTGCCGTAGAGTGAACTTTTCAAAATTTTTGGAAATAACTTTTCAGGATCAGTTTGGGAAAAGCAATCCCCCCAAATCTATCCACTGTATTTTCCACTTCCTCACTTCAATAACAGTTAACAGAATCTTAAAAAAGTTACATCCCTACTGTAAAAAGGAATGTTGACGAGGAGAGACAGCATCTGATTTCTAATTCAGGGTGGCGTCGCTGAAGTGGAATCAAGAGATGAACTGCACGCGTTTCGAAAATTGCAAAGCTCGTTGGCTGCCTTGGAACTGTCCACTGATCACTTTCATACAATCTGGAGAGTGTTGTCGGCAATTTTACATTTGGGAAACATTTATTTTCGACCCTCTGAAAGTGGCTCGGCTTTGGTTGCAAACGAACTGGAAGTCAGATGGGTCGCTTATTTGCTACAGTTAGACCCAGACGCTACAATGATTGCGTTGACTTCAAAGCGAATGGTTAGTTAAAAATTAGTTAGTGTTATACACAAGACTGTTTTCCGTTATTGTTTTTTTTTGCCGTGATGTAAATCTACAAACATGACATAGCAAAAGTTTTTATATCCCTTGTTAACCAAAACAATTTTAATTCAAGTGGAAATAATTCCAACGAAATGAAAGTGACCGCTGCTTTTATGCAGACTAAAGGCTTAGGTATTAAGTAAAGATGACTAGTGTTTATTTTATGAGACTTCAACCATGTAAGAGAAAATACTGTAGAAGGAAAGATGCTGTCCCAGTTTAGAAAAAATTAAGGGGCCGGGAATAAAGCCAGTTCCTCTCGCGTCGACGTCAATAATGTCAACCACTACACCATAGCTCCCAAGTCTTGTAGGTCTTTTTTTATTTATGTATAGCGAAATTAGTAGTGGGTTTTGGCATATTACACATATTTTTACTTGTTGCTCCAGAAAACTAGATTAGTGAGCACAAGAGTACATAATGAGAAGAGTGTGACACTGGCCACGTTTGTGGCCTAGCAGCGCGGACATGCTGCGACCATTATCTCCCGAAAAAGGCCACAACTGTGGGGGGGGTACCCCCCTACACGAATGAAGGCATAGCCCTCAACTGTGGGGGGGGACCCCCCCCCACGAATGAGACCATAGGTCTCAAACGTGGGGGGGGACCCCCCCCCACAAATGAGGGTATACCCTCAAATGTGGGGGGGGGACCCCCCCCACGTTTGGGGCAGCCTAAAAAATGACCCGGAGACGCCCCGCCGCCACTTTTTGAGGTAAAATTTTGTTCTTAGGGGTATTTTGAGGTGCTGAACACGAATCCGGGGTCCATTTTTGCCTAGATTTCTCGTGGACCCCGCCAAGCACCCCCTCCCCAGGGTACCATGCCGCAGGGGGGGGCAAAGGGTCAAATTTTCGAAATTGAGATTTTGCTGTTTCTCGGGGTAATTTGAGTCCCTGAACACGAATCTGAGATCTATTTTTGCCTAGGACCCTCCTGGGCCCCCCTGTGACCCCCTCAGGTTACCCCCTCTACTAGGTCCTAAGGCTTGAAATTTTTGAAACTGAGATTTTGGTAGTGTTGGTGTAGTATGATTCGCGGAACACGAACTTTAGAGTCCATTTTTGCCTCGCACCGTGTTGGACTTTACTACGGCGGCTACAATAAGGGGTTGTGTGCCAAGATTGGAGTATCTTTTGCTGAGAATGGAGGGTCCACTGCTTAAAATGGTGCGTCCTGTGCCTAGAAAAGAGAGTCCTGACATATTTGAGTCCAAGAGGATGCTTGACGGAAGTGGACTCCGGATTCGTGTTCAGGGGCCAAAATAAAACTTAAACATGAAAAGTTTCAATTTTTGAAAAAATGACCCCAAGTTGGTACTGTAGCCTGTGGGGGTCAACTGGGTCCGCGGTGACAAAAATGAGCCACAGATTCGAGTTCAGCACCTCAAAATACCCCTAGGAACACAATTTTACCTCAAAAAGTGGCGGCGGGGCGTCTCCGGGTCATTTTTTAGGCTGCCCCAAACGTGGGGGGGTCCCCCCCCCCCATTTGTGGGTATACCCGCATTTGTGGGGGGGGGTCCCCCCCCACGTTTGAGACCTATGGTCTCATTCGTGGGGGGGGGTCCCCCCCCACAGTTGAGGGCTATGCCTTCATTCGTGTAGGGGGGTACCCCCCCCACAGTTGTGGCCTTTTTTGGGAGATAATGGTCGCAGCATGTCCGCGGCGACCAAGCTGGGGTCCACAAGAGTGTCACACTCTGGTGAGCAACAATAAAACAGTGTTTGCATTGGTTCAGGAAAAGAACGGAGAAAGTATTGTTGTTCCCCTTACAATCGACCAAGCGTTGGATGTCCGGTAAGCGAAATAATGTAAAATTATGAAAAAAGGATAGTAACAGCACATTTCCAAATAAAGTTTTAAACATTGTACTCGGTAAATTAATAAAAAGCACAGCCGGATAAACGAACTGACTATGAATGAAAAACTAGAAAATGAAAATAAAAAATTGTCTTGAATTGAAAATGACTTCAAAGATCTCTCCACTCACCATTTTGTTTATTAACTATCTTTTAACCATTTGTTTTTATTTGGTGTTGATTTTTTTGTGTTAAATGTGTTTAGAATTATTAGTTATGTTACTGTTTTAGAGACTGCATTGGCAAGTCCGTTTATCAAAAACTGATAGAATGGCTGGTTCATCGATGCAACAATGTGATGGCTAAGCAAAATTTGGATCATATCATATCTGTTGTCGATATGCCTGGCTTTGAGGTTAGTAGCCTAGAATATCTTGTATTGTAATTATATTACTTAGCAAAGCAGCAAGAATTTCTATCTATTGATTACCTGATGTCCCGTCATAGTTGATGAATACATTGAATTGATGTCCCGTCATTATTTAAGCCCTCAGAAAACATTGACAGAGACATAGACAGCTCGCGTCGATGGCGAGAATGTCAACCACTCCAACCATAGCCAGCCCTAATTCTCTTAAGCCCGGTTCGTACTCGTCCTTATCCTTGTCCCTATCAATTTGTCCTTAAGCAGTTTCAAGAAAACTACACGGCCAAATGAGTCACTTTTTTGAACGAAAGAAGTTCAGGTCAAGTAAAACTCGTATGCAAAAAGTTAGACGCAACGATTTGGCCAAAGATGCACAATAGCTGACCAAAAATTGTCCTTGTCCCTGTCCCTGTGTTCTTAAGGACAAGTATGAACCGGGCCCATTTGCAACATTCTTGCATTTGCAACAAGAGTAAAGCATAGTTTAAGTTAATTTAGGCCAAACTTTGGTCAAACTGTATGCAAGAATTGACGCAAGGGCGTCGGCTGATAGGTACTGATACAAATTCCAACATTGTTCATACCAAAAATCTAGCATAATTTAGTGGGTTTTGTGGCTTATAAACCGAGCGACATGCAGAAAAATGTGAACGAGTAGGTAGATATGGTTATATTATCCATGCGTTGGTCATGCCATTGTAGAGCCTGACCAAAAACTGCTGGACCCTGAAAAAAAACGAAACAGGTGATTAAATTACATAAAGAACTGATTTCAGTTATAAAGTACAGCAAGTATACCTATGTCGTAAAATGACTTAAGGTGGTAGTGTCGCCAAAGCAGTTTTGCTCGTAGGCTGAAAAATGAAAACTTTTTGCTTTAAAATTGTAAACGTTCACTGAGAAACTAGTGAAATGCCATATGGTGTCAAATAAATACTGCCAGACGCTAGACTATCAATATCTACCAATATTTTTAACCAATCACCATTTGTGAGCCATACATTACACAATACAGACATAAAAGTTCAAAAAATCAAGCCAGATATCAGATTGGCCAGCTTGCAAAGTACATGTAACGTTTTGACGCACAATTATTTGCCACAAAAAAAAAATGAAAAATGAAGGTTCGTTTTTCTTTTGATTTCAAAATAAGTGTTTATTTTTTTACAATTTATCATTATTGCTGTCAGTACTTTACAGGTTACGCATAGTTTCACAGTTAAAACAGGCATTACCGCACAACCACTCAAGCAATGTGCACTAAATTTTGTGTGCATAGACTAGAGCATATGTGCTTTTACTTTGTGCAAAGAATCTAAACAAAAAGTTTTTTAATTGTGATGGAATTATCGAATGTGAATAGGTTTTCAAAATGTCATTTTTTCGACTTTGCGACTTCATTGCTAATTGTATGCTGCATCAATTTTTCTGAAACTTGGCAAATATATTTGCCTTAAAACATATTTTTAGAATATATAAAGAACATTGACCAATCTTTCACTGAAAATGTTTTATAGTCGCGCAAAATCAACTGCTTTCGCGACACTACCCCCTTAATGGTAAGTTTTGGTCAGTTTTTAGTTATTGACTGAAGTTCGCTTATCAGACCTTTCCATGTTAGTCGGGTTTTGCGGTCCTGTTTTTATTCAAGTTTTAATTAGATTAATGAACTAGCTTGGAAATTTTTACAGCAAACTCGTTTGAATAGTTTGGAACAACTGTGCGTCAACTTTGGCAACGAACGATTGCACTCTTTCTGGCATGACTGTTATTTCAAGCAAGAGCAACAGGAATATTCTATGTAAGTTTTTGAACAGTTTTCTAAGAATTCTACAATTATCGTAGAACTATAAAAAGAAAGGAATTGGTGCAATTGACAGGTCATACATAAAGTTGGTTTGAATGTATAATTATTAACAAAGTATAATAATGTACAGTGCATTTTGATAGACTTTTCAATCTGTATTTATTGTTGTTATTGTTCTTATTATACATCTGATTTGAGTATTCAGAGTTTTACAAAAGATGTTGAGGACAAGAAGTTTAGCTCGAGCCAGCTGCAATGTGTAGGCTACTTGCAAGTTTTCTATACTTGATTAGTCGGTAGTTACATCGAAAAAGTATTTTTTGACAAATTTTACAGAATATAGAAGTATATGAATATCTAGAACTCCGATAAAATAAGATGGATGTTCAATGTAAAACTGGTTTTAATTGATCTTGTGTATCTTCAATGCAACAGCTTTTTAGCTGTGCTGTACTTTATACCAAATGTATACCTTGAACAATACTATTTGTTTCAGTGAACGCATTGAATGGAACAATAACATCGGCTCAAAACTGTGCAATGTCAGTCTGATGAATCTTTTCCTAAAGTCACCATCAGGAATATTTCCACTTTTGAACGATGAAACCACGTTTCCAAAGGTACATTTGTTTCGCGTGATAAGTATAAAATATTTATTTCTAGTTCGGAATACAGCTTTTCTCGACCACCTGGCATCGTTACTCTTCCACGTATATGAGCAAACAGTTGCTTTTAGAGTAAGAATAAAGAAAACAATGGAATCAAGATTCACTGATTTTGCTACAGTCACTGAAATATGATAACTTGCGACGATAATTTTTTTAGGGGACAGATGAATCTTTTTTGGAAAAATGTGCCTATACTCAAGTGGATTCCAACATTTATTCAAAGTCATCTCGACAAGACATTCCAGAATTTCAAATCAGACACTACGTTGGCCCCAGCGTTCGATATTTGGTATTGATGTTTTTCTATTTTTTTAGATATAAAATATTAAATATTTTAGTTATGTTTCATTTATTCATAACTCTTTACTACTGTAGGTACTCTTATTTTATTTTATTAATTTTTGCATATACTTTGGAAATTGTATTTACAAACAATTATCTGTTGGCAGTTCAATAGAATTCGGCATCTGGGCAAAACCTCTGGAAACGATAGTTTATAATACAAAGAGTTTGACACACGCAAGTTTGGTAGTGTGGTAGTACAAACATCAGCTGTTTAAAACCGATCGAAACGACGCTAAAAGAATCATTGGTAACTTCTATTACGTGCGTATTCAAATATTCTGATGTTACGTCTCCTAATAACCAAATTGGGACAAAGCTGATTTTGGTAGGGTCTTGTTTCGGTAGGTTGATGGCTGCTAATTTACAAAGCATGAATTGCATTAAAGCATGGCAATTGCTAATGTGAAGAATGTCGTACTCATCCCATCATGTAGTGCAGGTGGTATTGTTAATAAAAAATATTAAAATTAAAATATATAAATTATCAAGAAATATAGAAAATAATATATTTTTTGGTTTTTAAATAATTTAAAAAAAATTTAAAATAATATTAGTAATATAAAAAGAGTAAATAATAAATATGATATCCTTTGTAAATTAAAAAATACTCTGAAAGAATCTTGTTTTATTATAAAGGGGGGTCAGCAATGGTGTCACACTGTGCTAAGTGACTCTTATAGGGTTGTTTGTTATGAAGAAGCAAAAAATGAGGGGGTCGTGTAAAGTGTTAAATAAAGAAAAAAAGGGACTGGCAGAAAATTGATGAAAATTGAGAGGGAAGAAATTGAAAAAAAAAAAAGTTCAATGAGTAAAAATGAGAAAGAAGATGGAAAAAAAGGAGAAAAAGGGGTAGGGGGGAGAAAGGGGGATTTTTTTTGGAGGGGGAGAAAATTTTTAGGAAAAAAAGGGGGGGGAAAAAAAAAGGGAAAAATTGGAAGGGGGATTCTCCCGGGCGTGGCAGGGGAAGAGGGAATAAAAAATGGTATAATTTTGAAAAATTTTGTGATGTTTTTGAAATTGGGAACAAACTTGGTAACAAACAATAGATGGTAGATGTTAAAAAAAGAAAAAAAAGGGGTTAAAATCTAGAAAGAAAAACAGGGGAGAAATGTGGTAAGGTAATAAAATAAAAAGTAGGGGTGGTAAAAATTAAAAAAATTGGAAAAAGAAATTTGGGCATATAAAAGATCGTTGTGGAAAAATTAGTGGTAAATGATTTGGGAATTTAAAGGCAGACTAAGATCAGTCATTCGTATGTGTATCGAGTTTAAAATTACAAACAAAAGCTCTTAAATTAAAAATTTTGAACTCAAAGTCAAACTAAGTGACGAATTTCATTAAAAATTGAAAAAAGATGTCTTCAAAAAAAAAATCAAATTTAATAATGGGAAGGGGATTTAAATGAAGATAAAATAAATAAAACAAAATAAAAAAAATACTTATAAGGCAAAAAAGAATGGTGGGGGAGGAAATATTATTTGGTAGTAAATTTTTGGAAAATAAAATTTTTTGAAATTTATATAGAATGGGGGATTATAATAGGGGGGTGATTAATAGTAAGTAAGAAGACTTATTTTTGAGGTAAGGTAAGGAAGACTTTTGTAGGAAGGGTTGGGGGGGGAGTGATAGAAGGAATACTAGTGTAAAAAAGAAGAGGAAAGAAGAAATGTGCGACGCCCGGTCCCTCCTTGCCTTTGGGACATAAGGAAAAGGAAAAAGAAAAAAATAGGGAAGGCTGTCCGACGACCGGGGAAAATATTTTCAGTCAATCTTTTGCGTACACATTAGCCTTGGTTTTAACATAGTTTATGCAAAAATTTGGCACATTTTGCCTGGTATTTTTTTTCAAAGTTGCTTAGGGACATAATGATAAGAACAACGACAAGTATGAACCGGGCATTATTTTTAATGACGTGAGCTCAGAGTGCAAGGTTTAGGCTATAACTCGGACATACAAGTGACATATACATAAAAAATATCGCTAATAAATTTAGAAGTTATTGATGAAACCTCTGAAGCCGCATAAACTATGTTTCTGGTGTACTGTTTTTAGCTTGGACGTTTTTGATTTTTTCAGTGTACACATTTTCTTCCTATTGTAGGTTCCTGGCTTTCTAGAAAAAAATCGCAATGTGCTTACTCAAGAGCTGTGCACGTTTCTAAAGGACAGTCAAAATATGGTATGTTTTTAGCTGAGTTTACACTTGTAAATCTTTTCATTTGAACTTTCTGGAAAATATTGAACTGTCCTCAACTGTTTTAGTATAAAAACTTGACTAGTGACGATAATTTACAGTATCATAGATGTTAAATTGTAGATTTTTAAAGTTATTTAGTAGAAAAAAGTTAGTTCTGCCAAATTCACGCCTTTTTTTGTCGAACGCGGATACGGACACAGTATGAACTACACTGAAATACTTAAGAGTCCACAACATCATCAAAACAATTATTCTGAGAAAGTAACTACATAATTTGTTAGAACAAAAAACGAAATTGACTAAGGTACACTAGGGAGGTGACTTGGTCCTTTTGGACGAAGCTTCGTCTTTTTCTGGTAACGAAGCTTTGTCTTTTTGGACAAACGTTCGTCTTTTTGGACCGAGCTTCGTCTTTTAGGACAAACCTTGGTCCTTTTGGACGAAGCTTCGTCTTTTTCTGGCAACGAAGCTTTGTCTTTTTGGACAAACGTTCGTCTTTTTGGACCGAGCTTCGTCTTTTAGGACAAACCTTGGTCCTTTTGGACGAAGCTTCGTCTTTTTCTGGGAACGAATGTTCGTTACCAGTAACGAATTGGAAACTTTTTTTTGCAATGTACTGTAATAGTGTGAGTTTGCAAAAATTTCTGTATGCAATTAATTTAACAAAAATGCGCAAAAAAGTGGAAAAATGTACAAAAGTGTGGATTTCACAAAACAGGTTAAACCTGGGTTTTGCGTACGCTTTCGTATGATTTGCAGATAATTTTAATTACCAAATATTTTTGGGGCATAGCTGTTGCAACTGTGGCAAAAAAAACTTCGAATTAAGGTGGTAGTGTCGCCAAAGCAGTTTTGCTCATAGGCTGCAAAATGAGAACTTTTTGCTTTGAAATTGTACGCTCACTGAGAAACTAGTGAAATGCCACATGGTGTCAAATAAATACTGCCAGACACTAGACTACCAATATTTACCAGTATTTTTAGCCAACCACCATTTGTGAGCCAGAAATCACACAATAGAGACATAAAAGTTCAAAAAATCAAGCCAGATATCAGATTGGCCAGCTTGTGAAGTACATGTAATGTTTTGACGCACGATTTTTTGCCACAAATAAGAAAAATAAAAAATGAAGGTTCGTTTTTCTTTTGATTTCAAGATAAGTGTCTAAGTTTTTTACAATTTATCATTATTGCTGTGAGTACTTTACAAGTTACGCACAGTTTCACAGTTCAAACAGGCATTACTCCACAACCACTCAAGCAATTTGCGCTAAATTTTGTGTGCATAAACTAGATCATATGTGCTTTTACTTTATGTAAAGAATCTAAACAAAAAGTTTTTTAATTGTGACGAAATTATTGAATGTGAATAGGTTTTTAAAACGTCATTTTTCCGAATTTGCGACTTCACTGCTCACGTTATGCTGCATCAATTTTGCTGAAGCTAGGCAAACATATGTGCCTTGAAACATATTTTTAGAATATATAAAGAACAATGACCTATCTTTCACTGAAAAAGTTTCATAGTCGCGCAAAATCGACTGCTTTCGCGACACTACCCCCTTAAAGCAAGGAAAGGAAATGTTCTGAATAGGTTAGAAGTTAGGTAAATAATGATTACCGGAAACGTAACTATTAATAAAAAATATGGCTTGAACAGACTTACACGCTAACGTTAAACTTTATACTGAGACTGTATATATTGTAGGGGATTGTATTTAGGAGAACACACACGGGTTTGAAATTTTAAATGAGTTACAAACGCGGTGCGACAAAATGTACAAAATTGTTGTACATATTCCTACAGGCAATATTTCATGATGAAATTGGTGCACATAGCTGACGCCCGTCATGTTTGATTGTTTAGATGCTTGTGCAAATGTTCGGTCGAATGCAATCGGGAGAATATCTGCCGACGTCCAGCGCTCGATCACCATCGACCACAACCGTCACGGAGTATCAAACTGAGCTAGAGGCTATGATTAACAGCTTCAAGAGGTGGCTTGAGTTTCATTTTTTCAGATAAGGCATTGAATACATTGAATCATAGTAAAAAAGTTTCATATACTTATTTTCCTGTTGAGTGGAATTGTTTCGTTTTGGGTCATAGCCTAAATTAGGTTTGATTGTCTGGTTTTGTAACAAACTTTTGATGGACATTTTTTACAAAAAGCTATTAATAATTTTTTAGAATATACCTACAGCCGACTCTGACGCTATACTATAGTCTGACTAGATGTCTAGCACAAATTAAGGTATACTTGATGCAAAACACCACTTTTAGTATAGTCCAGTTTAGAAATAAACATATAGCTTACGTAAAGAGAAACTTTTTTGTACCTCAAAAGCTCAGAACTGACTCAAGTCTTAGTAACAGAAGAACTTGCGTTGGTCCCTGAGCATGGGATACAGTTACATAAACGATTTTGTAAGCGCTGTATATTTTCTGTTGAACGGATACCCCAATTTAGAGCAAAAGGGATACCCCAATTTAGAAAGAAAGAATGAAATGGAGGAGCTGGGAATCGAACCCGCTCGCGTCGACGTCGGGAATGCTAACCACTACACCACAGCCCTCAAGTCTTGTAGGCACTATTTCTGATTTACAACATAACTCCCTTTCTATGTAACCTATTTCAGCTACACTCCCCACTTTGTGCGATGCATTAGACCGGGTACGGAAAAGCATGCCAATAAATTCAAGATGACATCAGTTCGAGATCAAATTCGATGTTCTGGTTTGGTTGATCTAGTGAAGATTCGAAAGCTTGGCTTTCCTGTTCAGCTCAATTTTTCAGATTTCGCAATCAGGTTAGTCGAATTGCACGACTTGTCCTATTTTTCAACTAGGTACAAGTGCAACCTTGCCGTCGATTTCAACCTTGACAAAAATCATAGGACACTATGGCTGGGTTTTTATTAGAAATGTGTAAAGATAAATTTAAAACGTATGAGGCGGTTCCGGGGATTTCTACAAAACGTTTATAAACTTATAAACAGAGCAGCTGTGAAAGTCAGCCAACCTACAGAATGTTGTTAAAAAATGTTTATTGGAAATTATTGATGCAATAACGATATGATTTCCAAAACAACTCTAAATAGAGTAATCTTGTTGTAGGTATAAACCTTTGACAACAACGGACAACCTGACGGGAAAGACTGATAAGGAAGTCACATACGCAATTTTACATGCGCAAGGATATCAGTTTGTGGAACAATATCAACTGGGCGAAAATAAGGTAATGGGTTTTCTGTTTGGAGTTTAGTGTTTAGACGACAAAACTGTGTCTAAAACTCCATGAATTTATCTGCTTTATTTTTTTAACTACATGTAGTTGTTAATTTTTTGAACAAATTCGAAGTCACCCAAATTAAAAAATATTTTCATGCCTTTTGGAAACAATCCAACTGAAATATATGCGTTAGGTATTTATGCGAGAAAAATTGGGTGAAAGACTGGAGCGGCAACGCAGACGGGCCTTGCAACAAGCTGCTACTACAATTCAGAAACAAATGCGCTGCTACATTGTTCGCAAGCGGTACAAAAAACGACAGGCGGCGGCTGTCAAAATACAATCGCATGTGCGAGGATGGATTGCCAGGTAGAATTACATAATTGTTTTGTTGGCAAGAATCTAGTCAAAATATACACAAACCAACCGGAATGGAGGTGTGAGCCGACGTTGATCCGTCAGAAAACATTTTATTGTCAGTCTAGTTCAATTCAAACGGAATGCAAGAGAAGAAAGTTTGGTGCATCTGAGATCCGGCAATATCTGGATTAGATCCGAGACTATAAATTTAGCAAATACAAATAGACAAAAATTATGTTGTTTTCAGGAAGGATTATGTAAGAGTTGTTGCCACAAGCCCGAAATCAAGCTTGAAAAGGAAAAAGGAACTCCTGAAGGCGGTAAGACTCAAAATTTTGTAACGGCGACAAGAACTTACACTGTAAACGAAGTCTTAAATTTGTCTTATGTTCAACCAATGAAATAAAATTGTCAAATTGATTTATGCAATTAGTCTGATTATTTTGGGTTGCTAATTAAAATGCTTTTGATAGCTACTAAAATAGCTTGGCTAAAGCGTTATTTCTGTTTTTGTGTGAATTTGATGGTCAGGCAGTTGGTAAAAACAACTGAAAGGTCAGTCGTTGTTTTTAATGCAAACGAACAACTTTAGTTTTGTTGTTGTGCTGAATTAATTAATGTGTTGAAATTGTGTTTGGAGTTATTATTAAATTTTCAATCGATTCATTTCTTCACGTGCAAACTGAAAATTGCTGTGCGAACATAATTAGCTTGATTACGATTTGACAAATGACTAGCTAAAATGAATGGTATCATTGCGATCAACTATCGATAAATCATGCGCACATACAAAAAATGTGATATGTTAAAAAAATTTGACCAGACAAGCAAAGCAGTTCGTTTATATAACTGAAACATTTCAAAAAATTTTCGAAAAGAAAATGTTGAGTTTGCTGATGTTTTAGCAAGAAATTAAGGCTGAACTGGAAGCGAAAGAAAAAGAAAAGAAAAATTCACTGCCACGATTGCGACAAATTTTGATGAAAGAAACGAGCAAAGAAATGCCAAAGGTACATAACACCAAGAGTACATAATAGGGAAAAGTATGACACTCTTCCGTATTCTAATTAATTGGCCGGAACAATGCTCCGGCCGAAATAGCCGTTTTACGCCTTGATTTCAGGTGGGTACCCCTCTCGAATCAAGACATGTCTTGATTCCAGGGGGGACCCCCTCAAATCAGAGGAGTGTCTTGATTTCAGAGGGGGGGGTGACCCCTCACTTCCAGCAGACCACCAGCATGAACTTTGTCGTGAGCTGGTTTTGTGCTGAAACGACACATACAAATGCTGAAATAAAGACACCACCGATTTTGTGCTGGTAGTTAGCTGAAACGAGGAAAGGAGGGAACCCCGGCCCTGAAATCAAGATCAAGAGGCATCGTTCTTGCCAATTAGTTATAATAGGGAACATTCTTTCCATACTTTTCCTTTAGTCATACTTTTCCACATTATGTACTTTTGATAATACATACATGGCATTGTCCCAGAAGTGAACGGAATTGTCGACAAATTAGTCACACAATATGATGATACGTAGCGTGATGCATATCATACAAATCATTCAATAAATGCCAGTTGTTTTCTGATAAAAACAAAACCACAATGGTTAGTTTTGGGTCTTGACACACAAATAAGAGTTAAAATATAGGTCAATTGCTTAAAATGAGCATATAATTTTTTTGCGCATTTGACAAACTTTCGATCCAAACGATGTTTTCAATGTTTCAGAAAATATCCGAACTGCCTTTTACTTTTCCTTTGGCCGTTGTCGCTACTATTAATCATCTCGATATGCCTGAGGAGCTTGCCACGGCAGTTTATGAAGGAAGTAGGTTGACTTCTGATTTTGGATTTGTGCTGGTTTCTGTGTTTTTGCTGTTGTTGCTGTTTGGCTTAGTGATGCTGAATTTATGCGTTTCATTCAGTCTATCTCATTTATTTTTATCAGCTATTTGAGTAGTTATTAGATATATTGAACAGAATTTATGTTTTGAAACAATTGGAAATAAAAGCGAAGGTCTGTGAAACAGAAGATAGTACTAAGTTGAGTAAAAGGCTTTCCAAAAAGCATTATAGACATTCAACACTAATTAACATTTTAAACCTAAAGCTGCAAAATAAAGTTTCAGATGTTTATAAGAGCCATATGCCTAAGTGTTTTTCAAAATTGAATTGCGTAACCTAATTAAATTTATTGAATCGTTTTTCTATTGTAGTATCTTTTAATATTTTAAGTCAGTTTGAGCACGAATAGTGTGAAATATAATAAAAGTAATCTTTCGAAGTTGCAATTCTGCTCTATACTTAATTTCGAAGTGACTTTGATTAATTTATATTTTTACTCTTTATATTTTTACTTTGTTTTTTGTTTATATAGAAATGAACATGACGGGCCGTGTTGATCGTGCTGTCGGAAGAATCAGTGACATTCAAACGCAGTATCGCCTTCCACCGGATTTGACCGAGTTTCCTTTCTCAAAATTTGCTGAAACTAACTTCAAAGTATTAACGCATGCTTTGTGTGTATTTATCTCAAAAAAATTAAATAAAAAATAAAAATGACTTATTAAAATTCTTTTACGTTCTATTTGGTTGTTCTATATATTTCGTGTTTCTTATATTTATGTTTTTATACAGCAATTTGGGATTAATTGTGATTATATTTACGTTTTGTTTGTTTTTACTGTTTAAATTTTTGTCCATTTTTGCCGAGTTCTTCAAACATCAATCATATTTTCCATTTAAACTGTAACACTATTCTTGGTTTATAAAAACTTAATGTGTATTTATTGTGTGTTAACGATCCAACTGCACAGTTTCGTAGTCGTTTTCAGTCTAATAATTTCACTGCGTTATGCCAATTTTAGGGTTACAAGTGGCAGATGCGACGTGAACCAATAACTGCTCCGTTTTTGTTCAAAGACGATGATGAAAAATTCAAGGACTCCGTTCAGATCTTTAAGTTGGTACGTGATGTGTAGTTTCTTCAATTTTTTCGGTAATTGTAATTGATTCACTGCTTTCAAAGTATTTGTTACGTTGAAAATTATACTAAATAGTGCCAATTTCAATACCACTGCACTTTTGATGGATAGGTACTTATTTTACTTTTTTAATATTGCATGTTACAATGAACGTAGAATAACTATATTTAATTACCATAAAAGGACAACTACAATTTACAGTGTTAAAAGTGTGAATATAGTGTGAAAAGTGTAATTTACATTACACTTTTCACACTATATTCAACTACAACTACACTTTATTACCGTGATATTTGACTCATTAATTTATGATAATATTTTATTTATGAATTTATGTCCATGCATTTTTTAGATTTTGCGTTTTATGAACGACATTGAGATGAATACTGAACAGTCAATAATTCTTGCCAATTACATTATCCAAGAAGTAAGTAAGACTAAGGCCCGGCTCATACTTGTCTTTACATAATTGTCCTTATCCTTTTGTCCACAAGCAACTTCTAAACAACTGGCCTACCAATTGTAGCAGTTTTTTTGAATGCAGAAAGAAATGGTTATTTGCAGTTCGTGCGCGAAAATTTACCAAAATTATTGTGTCAATTTTTCATAACATTTATTTAAAATGTGTCCTTGTCACTGTCCCTATTTCGTTAAGGACAAGTTGGAACCGGGCTTTAAAGTGAAAACAATGTGCCAAAATTAAAAGCTGATAACCTAATGGGTATTTTTGATGTAATCATATTATTTCTGTCTTAAAAATGACTGTTAAAGAAAACTTTCGGCTGTATTAACAACGAGCAATGTGCAGATGAATTTAGATATTGCTTTGCAGTAGGCTTCTTGGAGTTATCGTATTGTATATTTTATGAGTTTTATAATGTTTAGTCAATATAGTTGAATGTCGACTGCAGAGTATTATTATAAAGAATGTATTATTATGTTTTAGGGTTTAGACAAAGAATGTTTGAGAGATGAAATTTATTGCCAGTTGGTGAATCAGACTTATCTGAATAGTTCACAACACAACGCTGAACGGGGCTGGATTCTGATGGCGGGTTGCGCATCCGTTTTTCCGCCGTCTTTGAATCTCTTCAAATATCTTCTGAAGTATATACTAGTTATATGATTTAGGTTTTTTGTTTTGACCTCACTATTATTATACTATTGTATTACACTATTATAACTATTTTAGATACATTTTAATAGACTAATGTGATCTATACCTGATCTAAATCGAACAATTACCAATGATGTTCTTATTTCTACTACCATACTCATACATGTTTTAGCTTTCAGCTAATTTTTGAAGCACTTTACAGAGACGTGAGGCAATTTTGCACCTTCTTTTTAGCACCAAGGAGGAGGTTTGTCCCAAAATTTTAAATTTGAAGGCGTGCCCCCCGCAGACTTCCCATATTATCTGTGACAATACTATTATTTAGTGTAAGCATACCACTATTTCGTATATTTTCTGTCATAATAAATGGAGTATTTGTACTGTAATACACGCTAAAATTTGTTCTTATACTTGGTCTGTTATTGCCACATTTTGGTTTGGTTTAAGCTATCTAGTTTCGCCAGAATCTGGCGCATCCGCTGTCAAAGCAATTGTCCAGAGCAAACTGTTAGAGGCATTGCACTGCGAAGGCACTCTGACTCGCATGTCGCCACCATCGGTTCTAGAATGGGCAGCAATCGCGCAAAAGTGCAACATGGCTTTATCTTGCAGTAGTGTTATGGGTACGTTTAAGGTTACCTTCTGTCCAAGGTCGGTTTGCTTAAAAGGAAAATCAAGACATTCAGATCAACAATAGTTTCACAACAAAGGGTTTTTTTATGAATTGTGTTGACAAATTTACGTGAGTGCTTTAAGTCATGCACTATTGTCAATTTTGTGAGTACCAGCTACAATTTATGTAGTTACAGCAGGTTTGAAACTATTGGTTTATTCAAGAACACTCTTCAACGACGAAAATTTGACTCATAATTAAAAGAAACTATTTCATTGTGAACTTGTAATTAGTTACATAAACAATATGCAACTATCTACTAATAGGTTGACATTATTAAACATATAATATTGTCAATTTAAGATTGCATTAGACAACCACATCACGTCAAGGTAACATCTTAGTTTTTTTACATTTCCTCACATCTAAAGCTGCGACAATAGTGACAAGCAGCACGCACGCATTATGTGCAGAAAACGCGGCAATTTAGGGCAAAAGTGCGGTTTGTGCAAATAACTAACATTACTACTTTTGAATGGATAAAAGTGCCCATCGTTTTGATTATAGGAAAAACTTGCTGCAAACACAAAGCACTGTGTTTTACTATGTTTTGTACACCTATGTAGAAAATTCTGCTACGACTTGTTTATTGTTGGTCTTTCCATTTACATGTTTGCGCTTTAAGAGTGGTTACACCTTTTTATAACCAATCTATTTTTGTCTAACTGTAAAGGCAGTTAGACACCTACTAAAGGCAATGTGTCGACTTATTGAGAAATCGTTAATAGATGACTTGTAACCAAAGTCCTACCTACCTCTATTCGCATCAAGGCGTAATTAGTTACATACTGAATGATGCTGGTCATTCCAGGGGCATTGTTTTTTAACCAAATTTTTATTTTTGTATTTCTAAATTTTGGCACCTATGTACTCCTTTTAACAAGATCTATTAATAACTATCAAAATAACTTAATGTGAAAGTGGCACTTCAAACTGTTACATTTTTAACATGTAGCTTGCTTTCTGTAAATAACGTACCAATGTAGATTTAAAGCGATCTAAGATTGTGATCATTTGATTGAATAAGATCTAAAAAAATAATATAAATGGAGCTCAGTGTGTCATGTAGGCTTTTACTTTTTTATTGAATATTTATTATTATTTTATTGATTTAGATTTGGAGACTGTTTGTCAAATCGATAGCTGGATGACCGCAGGAGAGTGGGCGGAGAGGGTTTTGAAAGAAAAGTACATTAATATTTACAGTTCCCAAACTTCCAGCCGTGTAACATTTTGTGTAAACGGTGTTGCCATTATAGCTTAATTCTTTTTATTATATTTTTGCGGGCCTTCAATAAAGATGAATGTCAACGTTATAGTTTTCACGTTTAATTTATTTTCATGGCAAACAACAGAAACACTATTTTCAGTTGAAACATACAATTAAATTGCATAAGTTGAAAGTATAATATGTAGTAATTATATAGTATTAAATAATTAAATTAAAAGTTAAATCGTATTAGCAAACTTTTTCATTTTCAGAGGCATAAGTAACACTCAAGGTTGGTCGGTCGACATCGATACTGGTTCCTGTGAGTTTATGCTAACCAGTACGGACTACATACTGGACATAATGGGACATATAGAGCGGCCAAATGAGCTTCCACGCCGTAAACCGCCTTCTATTGCAATCTCATCAAGACAGGAAATTAACCGCAGTCGCAAAGTGCAGCATTCACATCAGAAGTTAGCTACAGTTATTGACTACTTGACGGCTATAGTTTAGTTTCAGGCTTTTTTGCACGATTGAGTTATGTTGAGTTTGAAAAAAATACGCTCATGATACCTACACCTTTTTCAAAAACGGTTTTTTCTGTGCTGTATTTTAAGGTGGCGCTCCAAGAATTTGCACGTACTTCGAAAATTGTAAATTCTTGCTTTTACGGTTATATTGGAATTTAGCAAGGTGCGCGGTATCAAATTGAGCAATTTTGCAAAACGATTTGACTCAATTTGTTTTTTGTGTCTGTCACGTGACTTGCGAAAACTGTATTCACAGGGCACACATAACTCAATTTAAACTCTATCAATTTGGACAACTTATAGCTCGTTTGAAAGGTTTTCGAACGTTTGGGATGCTAAATTTTTTGTTTTGTGAATTTCGTTTTAAATTTTTAGTTATAACGATTTTTAACTTTTCATGCAATTTTAACAACAAAATTCTCGCTTCAAAGTCCATCTATTAAAAAAAGAAAATTTAGGCACTTTTTTTGATTATTCTTGTATATTGTGTCAAAATTTTATGTCTCAACTCAAAACGTGCGTTTTGGAATCTGTGCCCTTTGGCAAAAAACCTTGGTTTTTTATTGAAAAGTTGTTTGGCTTGTTGCATGTTTTTATTTTTCTGGCTGAATGGCTTAATTTTACAGACGCTTGCTTCAACTATGTTTGTCTCTTTTTCAAGAAGGGAAGTAATTTAGTTTTATCTCGATTTTCTGCGCACGGTTTTTTTAGTTTGGTGGTATTAAAAAAATGTTTACAAAAACGCAAAGTTCAGATTTTGGATTTTTTTCAAAATTTTTCCATTTTTAGTTATACACGTCAATCGACTCCTGAACATCTGCTGAACAACTTTTCTTCAAGAACCATAGGTTGATTTCGCTCCAGGAAAAATAATTCGCCAAAAAACAGATTCTCGAAGCGCCACCTTAAGGTGGCGCTCAGGGGAACCGACTTTGGCGTTTAATTTTTTTCAGCGACATTTTTGACTATAATGTCTTGAAGGAAAGTTGTTCAAAATGAAAATAGCTTTCATTTGATGTGCATATTGTGATAAAAAAAATTTTCAATTTTTTGGACGATTTTGTAGCCGTAGCAAAAAAATTTTTGTTTCCATATAAAATGATTACTCATATAATTGAAATATGCGGTTTCTTAGCTTTAAATTGATGTATTAAACTTAAGAATACGTTGAAGTTTTGCTGAGTTATTTAGCCGTGAAAATAGCAAATCCAAAATGACAAACCTACAAAGCTGATAAATCTTCGAAAATGTCAAATTTTTGATTTAATTTCTTAAAAAACAGAGTATGGCTTTTTGTAACTTTTTCAACGGAAATATGCAGTCCTAGGAAAGGTCTAATTTTTGAAAAAGTGAAACGTGTGGGCAAACCTTACAGTTTTGCATAGCGAAATCGACTACTTTTTTTGGACCTGGGTCCCAGCTGCCGTTTGCGATTGAGTTGACAATTTGCACAATGAAAGAAAGAATATAAATGCAGACGTGAAAGTTTTTCGATTTTCAAATTTTGGCCCGCAGCACTTTTTGCAGTCGCTCAAACACGACTGATTTTTGAAAAATCGATTTTTCGCAAAATCAAAAATAAAAATGAAAAATCGAAGATTAATCACGTCTAGATTTTTGAGAGATCTTTTTATTGATACCAAGATCATCAAAATCGGTTGAAGTTTAGCTGAGCTAGGTCAAAAACAAAATTAGTGTGAATAGGAAATTCGACATGGTCATAAAATTCGACACATTCACATTAAAGTGCTGAACTGTATTGTAAATAAGATTTTTTGATGTCTCTTTGATATACAATTAAAGTGGTATTGCTATTTATTGCATGAGCTGAGCGCCAAATATGAGTTTTGTTGCTGAGCGCTACCTTAAAGTAGAGCTTCAGAGAACTTCAAAAATAATTTGGTGTCTTATAAGTGAACTCTGGTTATCTTCAAGTTATAGGTAAATATGTTGCAAAGGTGCATGCTTTTTTAAAACTACCGTTTAGATTTTGTCTATAATTGGTCTTTTCGACAGAGTTGTAGAATGGAACATTCTATAAAACGATGTAAAAAATGCTGATAAAAAGGTTTAAAATACGACGATTTTTTTTAATTTTTTGCTTTTTGTATATTTATATTTTCGTGCTTTGTTGTGTTACAGTAGTGATGGTCGTGTTCCACCGGATCCTGTGGGGCCAATTTCCGGTAGTGCTCTAAACAGACGTTATATGGGTTTGGACAGAACTCCTGAAACATTTAATGGTAATAGCGTGTTCTAAATTGGTCTTTTTGCTGAGACATCATTTTAAGTTTAGCAATGACCAAAAAGCTGCTATGAACAGGTCAACGTTTGGTATTTGAAGTATTATTAACTAATTCTGGTCTGGCAACTGGTATGTTGCAAATATACAGTAATATCATACGATATAGAAATAAGCCTGTGTAAATGTGAAGTTTTACTTAAGGAACTTTGGAACGAGATCGAAGGACCGAGGAGTGTGCGGTTTTCAACTTTACGTGAGACTAAAGGGCTATTCCTTTACCGGATTAAAAGGGTTAATTTTAATCGGACTAAACAGTTTAAAAATAATGCTAAAAATGCCATTCCAAAACCTCCGGATTGAACGGACTTAAATTTTAGCGTTCTGCTTTTTAATCAGACTAAACGGACTTAGCTATGTACGCTAAGCGCTACGCTACGCTTTTAAGCGTGTACGTTAAATCCGTTTAGTCCAATAGTAGTTTGGGGATGGGTTCGGACTAAAAGTAAGCCGCAGACTTATTTTAACTCGCTTAGTCCCTGTAGTCCGATTTATCATTCCAAAACCTCGGACTAAAATAAGTCCAGTCCGTTTAATCCGGTAAAGGAATAGGCCCTAAGATAAACTTCATTGGTTTCTTAGGTTATCATAAGGTCCTAATAGGTTTCTTAGGTTATCATAAGGTCCTATCATAAGTTATATTAATTGGATTAGATTAACTACATACATTTAATTTAACCTAAAATTGATAAAAGTTTATGAAACTTCGTGAAACGACGAAACTGTATCATCCGCATTTATTCATCCGCAATATTTTTTGCGTTACTGAAGTTAATTAATCTGGTTAATTTAATTTAATTTAGTTGAAATAATTTATAAAAATAACCTTACTGTATAATAGCCACTGTTTTTATAGACTTGGCACAGTACGAAAGCAAACTGTACGATCGGCAATTTTTGGAACCAAGCGACCACCATGACAGCAGCTGCAACAATTCCCTCACCAGGTCGACTATTGTGTCGCCTCCGCCATCAATAAACATAATACCGTCTTCTGAACCATCTCAAAAACCTGTTTCAACTCGGTTGGAACCAGTTCGGCAGGAAAGTCCCAGACCTCGGTCCCCCGCCAGGGTCGCCCCGCCCCAATTTGACCCACCGCCCCCACCTCCTCCCCCACCGCCACCCTTACCGCCAAGCGAATACTCGGCTGTGAAGAAAAATCGACTAAATCTGTCTTCAGGTCCGATATTTGTGTGCGCGCTTAAAATCAGTTTTATGATAGAACTTAATAGAACTTAACATTGAATTCCTAGTCAATAAGAGACTATCAACAGAACAAGCACTTCTGTTGACGAGTGCACATATTTCCACATGACGACAGTGAGTATTATCTTATCGGTAAAATTAGGCGCGGCATGCACCAAATTTTTTTGTAAGTAATCCTTCTAATTTCATTATACAGAATTGAGATTACAGATGTTACGCAGAGTTTCATCTTTATCCGAGTCAGAATTTGTCACAAGATTTAGGAAATTTGGCAGTACTGAAAATCTGTTACGTTTTACGCAGGTCTAGGTACAGACGATTTAAGAATTGACCGGTGATTTGGACTGATACGCATGACATTTGATTTTTTTGTCATTCAAATTTGGAAAAAACAAATTAAAAACAACTCTTTCGAAATCCAATAAAATACAAAAATGTCAGAGCTGATGGAAATCGAACCCACCAATGTCTGTTTCGTAGTCACACACATTAACCATTAGGCCACAGCCCTGTTCGATGATTAAAATTGTAACTAATGGTTTTGTTAAGAGTATCCGTGTACACAATGTTACATAAGTGCAGGAATGATCGATATTGCAGATAGATATCGATTGTCAACCTGCCACTATTATGGGGAGACACGCACACGCTCACACTTATCACATCCACACACACATGTACACACACACAACGTGTGCGCTGAGAAATGCACACAAAACGTGCATGAGCCAGCCTGTCATTCCTGCAGGCTTCAGTGATGCACTGAAACTGAATATGATTTACACGCTTTTTCAGTTTCAGTGCATTAACTGAAATTAGTATGCACGGCCGCTGAGGCGGCCGCGCAAAAAGGGAATTTTTACTGAAAGAAAGACAGCATCGGCATCAGTATGACCCAAGGGGGATTTTAACCACCCATCTGCAGACCAGCGCTCTAACCACGCGGGCATCTAGGCCAGTGCCGAGCGATTGTTAATCTACCTTACAACGGGGCCTATCTTACTTCACAACAATACCCGTTTACTGGTGTGTTTATTTCAGGTGCCGCCAGTGAGCGTAGTACGCACATTCCGTTCGCTGTTGAACCTAACGAAGAAGAGAGTGTGGATCTTGTTTACGCAGCCCCATCTCAGTTTTCCCAATTCTCAGGCTATTATGGCCGACCCAATTCCGAATACTCAGCTCTCAGTATGACCAGTCATGTCCGTCGTGTACCTCTTCCGTCCAAAAACTCCGATGTTGATCGATACCTAGATGATTTGTTTGAACCGGTGTGTGTTTTATTTATGACCTTGTGATTTTTGATTTGAGTACCATCTCACCTCAAAACTGTACATAAGGGAGCTATTTTGCACTTTGAAGTCACGCAGCCAGAGTGTATACTTTTCCTATTATCTATGTAACTTTTGGTAGCTAACATACAAAGGGTAAGCTAACAATCTAAATTGACCTATGAGATAAAGTGACGCGAATACTATAAAAACGGATTAACTGATTCGTTTTAGTTAATGCTGTCACATCAAGAGTACAGTCACATATATTATTTCTAAACCTTTTACATCCTACTATGCAGCCCGGTTTTCCATACGGATCAGTCCTTTTCTACATATGGTTCAGTCCGTTTAGTCCGGTAAGGAAATGGTACTATAATCTGTTTGATAAATAGCTCACTAATGTAAGAAAGTGTGTTTTTTTTATTAATGTAACTATTTAGGTGCTGCAAGATCAAACAATTGAAGAAATTTATGAAGGACGTTCCATTGCGGCCAGCATCAAAGGGGGTGGAGAGGAACACCAGCAACAGGTGAGGCAGAGGAAGACAAGCGTAGCGAAAAAAATCTACTGTGATAGCTGTTGTTAGCAATACCACACAAGATAGTCTATGCTTGCTTAGCTAATTATTTTGGCTCACATAGTCACATCACACATGTTCGTCGTTGAAAAGGTTCGTCGTTAAAAAGGTGAAAAAGCATATTTCTTCTCAGAGTGTAAACCAGGTAATTGTTCCAGCCGCCTCCACAACCAGTGCCTAGCTCCAGTCCTGCCGTCGGTGCTCGACCTGTTATTATGATGCTGCCTGTTGATGGAAGTGAGCTTTTGACCGTTAAAATTGAATACAGCAAGTGTAGAACTCATAACATATCATATTATGGTTTAACTTATTCGTGATTCAATTCTTTGCGACGGCGAATTTAACATTACATAACACGATATTAACTGTTACCTAATTATGCTGCTACTCCATAACTACCCCTTCAAACGATATTCCTGAATACCATGATTACTTAAGAGTTGAGTGATTTTGCTTATATTAAAACGGCAATGCTTGTAATTGTGTAAAAGCTAATTGTCAGCTTCCGATTGTTCTAGATGTCGGAATGGGAATGGGAATGCCGGGTTACGATCTGTCTGCCCTGGTAAGGATGAGTACAATAATTCCTCATTTGCTGAGCAATTAAAACTAAAAGTTTCGCTGGTTTAAAGCCTGTTTCAAACGATGGGAAAAACGCGTAGGGTGGCCCGGTGGTCCTTGGTAGGGTGTCACGCGACGCCAGTATGCCACATGGTGCCCCACGGGGCACCCCACGTGGGGATTCCTCACGTTGTTCCACATCGTGTGAAACAGGCTTAGAAAAGAGTGTTTTGTGATTAACAACTTGATATGGTCATTTATATCAGCTTTTTTTGCTCCAGCTCCTCATGTTAAATTAGAAAAAAATGCCGGATTAAATTAGTTTCATTTAATAATGAATAAGCTGACTCGTAGCCGTTCGCTTTATCAATTTACACACGAAATTCAATCACATATTATATCACATACCCACATATTAGTTCACCACTTTTAAAGAAGCTATAAATTGCACAAAATCACAAATCACGTTGCTTGTATTTTAGCTAGCCGCCGGTCAAGCTATGCAAACGCAGGCTATACATTCTCCACCGGGCATAATGGCAGGGTCACCGGGGCAACCGGTTGCCTTTGCCGGTCCCACAGGTCAACCGGTCATGTTGATGGCAACCGGTGGGCAACCATTGGCCGGCATACAATCCTTTGGCAACCTGCCTGGCTTACTTGGTGGACAAGTGGGACTGATTCCGATGCCTGTGCCACAGTTGCTACAGATCCCGGTAATTGTTTGGGGTGTGAAATTATAGCCTATAATTTTGTTCAGTGGATTTGATGGGTTTAGATTCAAGTAAAATATGTTATTAAATTTAGAATTTTAAATAAAACTTAAACCTAATTGGCACTGAAAAAATTTATTATGCCCATGTCATATACACTGATACAGTGTCAAACTAGCAGCGAAAACGGAGGTTTGGTTATATTTTTTCTATTTAAAAAAATGAAAAATATAATTATTCCTCAGAACGGTATGCACAGTGAATTAAATGGAATGTCAAATCGTAAGATATATCACGTATATAACTTGGTCGGACAGTTTTTAAGGTACCTTTTTTGTGGTTATTAATGGATTGTCCTTTTTTAGGGTTATCCCAATGCCAACATAGCTGCAACTTGCGTTGAAATGGCGTCTGTTGAGAAAACTGCCCGATCAGAGTCGATGTAAGTTTGTTTCTGAATATGTCTATATATTACAAATCTAAATATATAGATCCAAGATCAATATTAGTGATAATATATTATACATAGGGAACCAATCTAATAAAATCAACAATATAATGTCAGTGATAGGATGTAAAATTATGTCTTATATGACTTAAACAGAGGTAATAAGATAAACATAACAAAGAGTAAGTACATAATAGTGTCTCATTTCTATAGAAGAAAAGTGAGACACTCTTCCGCGTACTTGTGTTTTTTCGGATTAAACTTCCGGATTAAGGGGGTGGGGCTACCTGTGAAGTGAAAATTTTAGATTCTCCAATTTGCTTCAAATTTGCACACTATGTAGCCCCTGGGAAGGCGCATCGCAGATGTAACAAACTGGAACCAATAATTGTGCCGATTGTTTCCCAGGGCCTCCCAAAACTTCAATTTTACGTGTAAATCATGGGCGCAAACAAGCAGCAGTTTGCTGCAAAAGAAAAACAGAAAGAATTTTACAGGAGTTAGTCACATCTGACAAAAAACCTGTTGCGAGCTCATTTTTTATTTCGACTTAGATAAAAACTTTCACCAAACTGCTAAATTCTATTGAAAACGTCTTTTAAGGAAGACTAAGGCACTGTGGCTAAAAAAATAGAAAAAAAGCCAATCAACTGTGCTTGAGCAACGAGCTGGATTTGATTCATACCCGAATCAAACAGGTTAAAACGTTCAAACCTGTCACGGAGTTTTCCTGTAGAACCATTTTCTAAATTTTACTTGAGGACTATCGCATTTGCATGAAAACATAGTTTGAAAAATAGCGAACATGTGCTGCCAGAATCCGTGTGCACACTAAATTTTAAAATATTTTTATAAATAACGATAAGGAGCACTATTTGGCTTTATTTTCCAACCAGCAGTTTTGTCAAGCTCAATTCTTCTGACTCAATCAAATTCTTCAAGCGAACATACACGGACGGCCATGACTTGGCAAAAAGAGGCTTGCTTTCTCATCTCGCCTACTCGATTTATTACTTCTATAAAGTTATTATGAGACAAATATGCTGAACACTGGAAAATAAAAGTTTTGTGCAAAAGGTTGTCCGCAAAATAAGTGTCAGCTACAACTGAAACTTTGTCAACAACACTAGCGTAGTATGCATTTTTGACAGTCAAGAATAAAGCTTCAGCAAAAACCCGAAGCAGTTCCGAATAGTAACAGCCACTTCGCTTGAGCAAAGAGCTGGATTTGATTCATACCTGAATCAAACGGGTTAAAACCGTGTAACTTGTCACACAATTTTCTTCGGAAACAGTTCGTCGATTTTACTGGGAGACTGTTAGAGCAATTAGATTTGTACACATAGGACATAAAGAGCTACATTTGACTAATACTCCAATCGTATGTGTTATCAACAATGCGAAATGCACACAATTAACGAATGAACAGACACAATTCTCAAACACACCCATGTGCACGTACATGCGCACAATCACAGTGATCAAAGCACACACAGACGCGCACAGATCTCTCGCCAAGCTTTACGTTGCCACTTCACAGAAATTCTACAGACAGAAGCCAGCTTGCTGTGTAAGTCATCCACAGGCATTATGAATTACACACACACGCACACACACCTACGGTTATTTTTATCACACAGCCTTACGTTTTGTACTAGGGTCATCATAAGAACCTGTTGCGGTGTGCCGCAACAGGAAAAAGTTCTTTGTGGTTTCAAAGTGTCCCTTTACTCGAAATTTTTGTTAACACTGACGAAACTGGTTTTTACATGATTCGATAGCCTAACGTCATATCTCAACCTGCATGATCCATTTTTTAAAATTTTTGCCTATCGCCTGAGCAATGACGCCAAATGTAAAATCACTCAAATTTGGCGGGCCCAAAAAACGGCCATTTTGTCACATTTAGCGCTCAATTATACATTTGAAAATACATATCCAAAATTCGGATCATACGAGTTTGCGTTTACATGTGGGCTACTACTCTGCCAAATTTCAGCCTGATTAGCTTGATGTGGTTTGTGTTAGAACTGTCCAACTAAGGACTATTTTTAGGCTTTTTTGCGTACTTTTGCCTATGTAAATACACTGACAAACGCACTGAACCAAAAGTGCACCTTCAAGCTTAATTGTTCTTATCTGAGGTAGAGGTGCCTTAAGGGAGTAACATTATGTGAAAACGAGCAATAGTATTTTAGTATTTTCACTCGTTTAGTCCGATATTTCATTCCTAAACCTCGGACTAAAATAAGTCTAGTCCGTTTATTGCAGTAAATGAATGGGCAGTCTATAACTGTTGTTCTTATGTAAAAGGTAAGTAGTATAGGGCCAGCAAAATGTGCCCATTGAGGCTGAGGCTGAGGTGGAGTGGT
>JASANF010020253.1:0-31691 GCA_030248245.1 Trissonchulus sp. WLG1_4 | reverse complement strand
CTGCTCTTGGTTCAGTTACTGCTGAATATATAAACTGTACCAAGAGTACACAACAGGGATCTCGATTATGTACTCTCGCCTGTACTTACATAGCAGCACAAGGTGTGAGCCACCCAAGGCCTATGGATAAATACACGATGGCAAATGAGGGTCTTAGTCAGAGTATTAAATATGGTTATGGAGCTTTGCAGCTTCAGAGACTTGAGTCTTATAGCAGTTGACATTAAGAGAGCTGTAAGGCTTACAGAGCGAGACAAGTAGGCCCCTCAAAGCTTGTTGAATTATTAATTTTGGAATATAATATGCACTGCTGACTGTAATAGGATGCACATCCCCAAGGCAAGGTGCACCAAGCGACACCAGAGTTTAGGTTGCCAACCTAATAAGCTCCCTAGTGCACTCTTTAAGTCACACGCGTCTAATTTACACTCTTGACACTTGCTGCTGCATTTACTGCTTAATTGGACTTATCATTTGAGGTATATTTATAATTATCACTCCTTTTCAAAACCTTGCTACAGTATGCCACAGTCTTGAAGATGAAATGATAATTTTGCAATAACACTTACGCCACAGTTGAGCTTAGGGTAAATTATGGGTGTTTTGAAACTAACTTGAAAAACTGAACATTAAACACTGTTAAGTAATAATTTGGAAGGTCAAAAAGAAAAGGAGTTATGTCACTTCCTTTTGACAACGTTTTTGAAGTTGCAAAAACAATTGTGAATGATGATAGCTTGTCAGTCAAAACTTTTGTTCATCTGGAAGTTGAAGTTTAACCAGTCATTACTCAAAACGAAAAATCAAAATTGGCATTATTAAACCTATCCATTACACTGTAAAGGTCGATTTAGATTTGAGTGTAGAACTTTCTAGACTCAAGCGCAACAAAATTCTGCCTACCTAAATACTTACCTAGTACCAAGAGTGTCACTAAGAACCAAGAAAAGCGTCTCACTCTATATTGAAGAGCGTCTCTACTACTTAAGCCCGGTTCATACTTGCCCTTCAGGAGACAGGGACAGGGACAAGGACAAATTTTGGTCAGCTGCTGTGAAGAACCGACACAAGCGTTTCGGCTAATTTTTTGCATACAATCTGCAAGTGAGCCATACTTAATTCCTGCGAAAAGTAAGCTTATTTGGCCAGGCAGTTTTCCTGGAATCGCTTAGGAACAAAACAATAGGGACAAGGACAAGGACGAGTATGAACCGGGCCATACAAGGAACGAAAATTGTGAGAAAGGCACCATCCAGAAAACTGACAAAAAAGTAAAGCCCCAAGTAAGGTGTTCACAAAACAAAGCACTGGACATTATTCAAGGTGATACAATAACTAACTTCAGTTACCAGGTTTCTCCAATCTTCAATTATGTCATGTTATGGGACTACACCATATATTGACTGCGGACTGCAAGTTAACAGTAAAATATCGACTTGAAATTGCAGAAAATAAATTGAGTAAATACGGGCCGTTTCAACTTTGAAGCAACTTGACTTACATAAGCCTGTTGGCCTTAAATGGTTTTTTCACCAAATCGTAAATTCAGGAATAATGTCATGTGAAAGTAATATCACTTCATTATCACGTACGACGTAACCTCAGAAAACCTTAGGAGCTAGGGTAAAAGCGTTAATTTTCACTCACCAAATTTAAAGATAAAATTTAAAGTAAAGCTCAGACATTAATTTCAGTTAAAGTTAAAGTAGGTCAAAAATTGATGACAATTGCAAACTTTTTAAAAAATAACTTTTATTAAAGTAAAAGTAAAAAGTTGATTTTAGCTCAAGTTTGAGCTAGAGTACAATGACCCAATTTTTTTAATTTGACTTAAAATTAAAGTTATTTAAACTTTTTTCCCTCATAGGAACTTTGGTAGTGTGCACTTGCTTGTTTACAGAAAGTAGAACCTAAAACAAGTTTTAGATAATAACACCTATTATGTACAACTGGCTAAACATCAGGTAAAACTTTTTTAGGCAAATTAGACTAGCTCTCCAACAGAGACTAACTACAATGAAGGCTTAATGCCAGCAAAAATAGTTTATACAGGTAATACTTGTTTAGAAGGACAGTACGATTGTATACAAAATTATTGTCATATATGTTAGTTAAGTTGTTCATTCAGTGAAACTACCTACTTAATGCTAGCTTAATCAACTAAAACCTAAGTTATTCTACCATGTAAGTCAATTTACTTTGTATATACCTTCTAAAGTTATTCTACATACTAAGTCTTATGTACTCAATTACCTTAAGGTGGCGCTCCGAATAACTTCCATAACTTTATTATCTTATAAGTCGACGTAGGTTCTAGCTAGAATGAATTTCGTTTAAATATATTGAAGCCTGTTACAAAGCTCTGTTTCTGAGTAAGTTTCACGTGCCTGCTACCTTGTTCTGATTTTTTATCACCGCTTGAAAATTTCTATTTTCGCTAAATGCGCATAATTTTTCAAACGGCATAACTGAGTGAAACTTTGTTCAAATTTCACGATCTATAGCTTAAACTGTAGGTAATTATGTTGCCGAGGTGTATCTTTTCTTATAATTTTAATCCAATTGTTTTGGCTCAAAATACACTAGTTTTTCTAAAATTGGTCAACTTGAAATCGCTGCAGAATTTTACCAAAAACAGAAATCGACATTTTCGAAAAAGGTACACCTGAATCTACTTATTTTCTAACTTTATGTCTAATTTCACAATGAAAAAACGACATAGAGGAGAGCTATCACGATTCAAAAAAGGCTATTGCCGATCAGGAAAATCTGAGGTTTACCCACACAAACGACAGTGTCAAAAATAGAGCGTATTTTTTAATGCAAATAACCATTGAGAAAAATTGGAGAAGCCAAAAAGTAGCTAACGAAAAATTAGCTTGAAAAATAGTGCATTTTTGTCAATATCGCTCAACGTAATTTGAAAATTTTTTTACAAATCTTTGCCTACACAAACGACTTTTTAAAAAGTTGCTGTCACCTATTATCAGCGGAAAACCGTTATTAAAAGTAACAAAAGCCATAATATACAATTTTTCGGAAAATCGATTTGAAGATTTTGCCATAAAATTTGCCAAAATTCAGGTCAAAAAATTAATTTCAACAAAACTACATGTTATGTATATCAAACGAAAGCTAATTCACTGCTGAACAACCTTTCTTCAAGAACAAAAACCTCAATACGTGACTGAAAACTTTTACTGCCCAAAGTCAGTTATTCGGAGCGCCACCTTAAGGGGGGGGCTGGGCTACCTGTATAAGTGAAAATTTTAGGTTCTCCGATTCGCTTCAAATTTGCACACAATGTAGCCCCAGGGAAGGCGCGTCGCAGATGTAACAAACTGGAACCAATGCTTTTGCCAATTTTTTACTAGGGGCGCCCAAAAGTTCAATTTTACGTGTAAATCATAGGCGCAAAAAAAGGTTTTTTGTGCTCACAAAGCGTTCCTTTACTTGAAGTTTTTGTTAATACTGACGAAGCTGATTTTTACGTGATTCGATAGCCTAATGTCATATCTCAACCTCTATGCTCCATTTTTTTAAATTTTTGCCCATGGCCTTAATAGCAGTGACGCCAAATGTAAAATCACTCAAATTTGGCGGGCCCAAAAAACGGCCATTTTTTCACATCTCGCCCTCGATTTTAGAATTGAAAATACATATCGAAAATCCGGATCACACGATTTTGCGCATACATGTGAGCTACTACTATGCCAAGTTTCAGCTTGATTGGCTTATTGTGGTTTGTGTTAGAACTGTCCTTCTGAGGGCTACTTTTAGGCTTTTTTGCGTGCTTTTGCCTATGTAAATACACTGACAAAGGCACCGAACCAAAAGTGCACCTTCAAGCTTAATTGTTCTTATCTGAGGTTGGGGTACCTTGGGGGAGTAACATGTGAAAATAAGCAAAATTGGATAACTTTGATTTTTGACCTGGGTAGCCCCCCCCTTAATCTAGTATCTACTATGTATGTATGTAAATCCTAGGTTATTATGCTAATTTACGTTAAATTCAGCTCAATTTAATACACAAGTTAATATACTAAATCCCAATTAATATTAATATTCTCATTCTACTAAATCCTCGAATACGCGTATTTTCAATAGTCTTTTACTCCTTCGCGTCGTAGTGGGAGAACAATTTGAATTCAGACGTAAATTAATCAATGTTTTAATTTTTAATCTACAAAAAACGTCTCAATCCTGTTGAGACTAAAAGTCTGACAGAAAGTAGTTCCACCACTTGAGAAAACGATTCATGACGTGATCTCGTTACGAAAAGATTAGATTTTGACTATCAAGAATAAAACAAGCAAAGCCCAATGCAAAATGGGCGTGGACATATCAAACTTGTATGATCACTCCGTGAAATGAAAATCCTGCTGCGCTGCAAACAATCATAACAGACAGAATGACCGAAATTGTATGCATCTATTATCGCATCCACAGGTGTGAGATTTGGTTTTCTAAATGTCCGCTGTTTAGTGTACCGTTAAGCTTGAGACTTTGAGAGGTCCCTGTATATTGCGTGAAACTGTGAAATACTGAGATAGTAGTGAGTAGTGAGTACTAAAATGTGAACAATGTGTGATACTTTGTAAACAATTTCAGATAAAAAATGCCTGATTACCATTTTTTAGTCGAATATAGTTCGCAGTCTACCAACAGCAAACCCAGATACGTATGTTTGTACAGCAGACAACCACACATACCAACACAGCAGCAGCACCGACACATTTGGTGCACACACTCACGTTCACATACACTCGCACAATCACATGAGTCAAAACGTACACAAACGCACACACAAAACCTTCCAAAATACACGCTATCAAGTATCAACCGACTGACTCATTCTAAGGAAGCCTGCTGCAATGTGGCGCAGCAGGAAAAAGTAGTCGCAGAAGTCATGCCACTAAAATAAGTAAGTGGCGCAACTATTTTTTGTCAGACTTTAGCTTATGTAAATATAAATATGTAAAGTCAATGGCTCAGATGATGTATCGCTACAAAAATATCAAATAAAGACTAGACATCCGACGCTGAAAAACGGAAAGGACCAAAATAGACATCAGTTCAAGAAGAGTTCGCAGTCTGATTGGCTAATAAAATTAGGCTTAATTCTGTCTACATTTTCTTTCAGGGACAGGAGTTTATCTGCTCAGCTTGGGCAAATTTATTAAACCTGGGTCATACTTTTCCGTAAGATATTAGCCTTAGAGCAAAAGAAGCATTGCTGTTTGAGTGTACCAAATTTTTTGCAAACATTATATGAAGCCCTGTATTTCAGTTGTACATATTCCGTCCAACACTGTAACAATAAGTAAGTGCAAACTCAAGTGAGTCTGCGAATTCATAATATAGGTTCACCATGAATCAACTTTTCAATTACAATATGACTTGCAGAACTCATAAACACTTTCTCTATGAGAAAGCTTGTCTCATTGGCTAGGTAGATTTCTTGAAATTGCTAAGAATCAAAACGATAATGACAAAGACAAGAACAAGCACCAAACAGGATTTACGGATAAGCGTTCACTAAGGTTAAACGGAACAGCCAATGACAAGTGAAGGCCGAAACTAAGTATCCAATTAAGCTCGAAGCGAAGCTTTACACAAATAAAATTTGAAACTATAAAAGCAC
Organism: Trissonchulus sp. WLG1_4; assembly: GCA_030248245.1. Classification (NCBI taxonomy): domain Eukaryota; kingdom Metazoa; phylum Nematoda; class Enoplea; order Enoplida; family Ironidae; genus Trissonchulus; species Trissonchulus sp. WLG1_4. The sequence continues at coordinate 26,047 of JASANF010020253.1, read as the reverse complement.
AATTTTCTATAATACAGATATATACCTAGCTTAAAATTAAAAAGAAATTAAAAAGTTGCAGAATTAAAAACATTCGGAAGAAAAAGTTTAGCTCAGTGGCAGCTATAGATTCAAACATAAAATACTTCGCTATAAACAGTTTAGAGCCTGTCAACAAAATATGACTGTACACAAATCCATGAGCAACATCCTATTCATGATGTCGACTTGTGAACGTATGTACATTGAAAATTTGGTTTTTTCTCTATTTTGCCAACAATAATGCCTCACGTCCTAAAAATGACACTAGGATTTTTTCATTTGCGAGAAATAAATGAAGTAAAACAAATGCATCAAAACTGCGTTACGTCATTGCATACTCATGATAATTTACCAAAGTGGCTTAGCTAGGTATAGATGTCAAAAATTAAAACTACCACAAAAAAGTAAAAATGCTTTGCGCAATATATAAACGTCAAGATGTACTTTCTCTACTTTTTAGAATTACGTGTTCAACTTGAGATGATGCATACAGCCACAGGTGTTAAATAGAAAGAAGATGCCCCATTTTGGATAGAATGATAGAAATGGAGGCGCCGGGATTCGACCCGGACCTCTATTGAAGACAAACATGCTAACCACTACACCACAGCCCGAGTCTTATCGGCCCTATTTCTCATTTACAACACAGGAATAACATTCACTTTCATTTGCTCGGCTGTATACGCGACAAAAACTGAATAAAGTTCAGAAGCACACAATGTTTACAATTATAGTCTACGAAATACTTCATTTCGCATGATTGACAATCCTTTAATGGATACTCATTGTCGGTCGTTATAATCCTATTCGTGTTGCTATAATTGCATAGCTGTGTCAAATTAACGGTGAAACTGAACTTGCTCGTTAGTCGTTCCCTAATCGTGAAATCTAGGACTCTTTATAGATAGGAGTTGGTATTAATATAATATAGACAGATTTCAGGATGAGTAAATTTCACTGTCGGCTCCGTATGTATACCTATTTAAATTTGATGTGCAGAAAGTCGAAAAAAGAAAGTCGACAAATTTCCTATTTCGGGTTTAATACTTCAATTTAAAAATACTTCGTCGTGCGAACGTCTATCGTAAATGTTACTTTATTTTGTCAATTAATGAAATTAGCATTAACAGAAACTAACTTTTGTTTACGCGAAGGGTGTTCTAGCCAATGTTCTTAATTTTAATAGACACGCTGACTCATTACAGTTAAGCTGGCTACAGGGAAGTCGTCCTTCTGATTGCACATCATAATACAGCCCATCCCATTTAACTGTAGAAATAAATAAAGTATTGAAATCGAATTTAATTTAGTTATTCAACTTACTAGAAACAACAACTCTTATCGTAAACAATTACGGTAGGGAAGCGTTTCAAAAAAAAGTAAGTATGCATGTATATCAGTATACCAAAATGGTACCTGTTTTCCAGCGCCACAGGTGTATATCCGGTCAACTGGCAAAATTATGCCAAAATCAGCCATCAATAGACAAAATACAACGCAGTGGCCCCTTGGTAGCGTGGCGTTCTCGAAATTTTGCCAGCCGAACCGAAATTTGAGTACTAATGGATCTTGATTAAAAAGAGAAAAACTATATATATATATATATACACATATATATATATGTATATATATGTATGTATGTATATATATTCTTCCCCATTGGTCCTGTTTCACCTAAATTACATTATATTACAGCACCTAAAAAATCAACAGCGGTTTTTTGTCCTCATGTGATTGGCTCAATCTTAAAAAAGACTGTCGTCATAGTGTAGCTTTTTTATTCAATTAACAATAATCATTCCTTGACACACTATAGTCTACTTAACAGCTTTAACAGAGTGTTTTATCGATCAATTTTATTTGAGTCATTCCCTGACCTCAAGTTGACAATTTGAAAATTTAGATTACGTATGTAATGTATCTGGCTTAACTTATAAGCTGTCAATCAAAAGTCAACATACCTAATGGGGCTAAATTTGACATGCGAGTTGCAAGCTGGCTTGATGTAAAATCTTACGAGTTTATTACTTTTATGAGGTTAATAGTTTTACTCTTTTTAATCAAGATCCATTAGTACTCAAATTTCGGTTCAGCTGGCAAAATTTCAAGAACACCACACTACCAAGGACCAACTGGGTATATTTTGTCTATTGATGGCTGATTTTGGCATAATTTTGCCAGTTGAGCAGATATACACCTGTACCGCTGAAACAGGTACCATTTGGTATACTGATATACATGCATACTTACAATTTTTTGAAACGCTTCCCTACCGTAATTGTTTACGATAAGAGTTGTTTCTAGTAAGTTGAATGACTCAATTAAATTCGAGTTCGATACTTTATTTATTTCTACAGTTAAATGGGATGGGCTATATTATGATGTGCAATCAGAAGGACAACTTCCTTGTAGCCAGCTTAACTGTAATGAGTCACGTGTCTATTGAAAGTAAACCCATTCATTAGAACACCCTTCGCGTAAACAAAAGTTAGTTTCTGTTAATGCTAATTTCATTAATTGACAAAATGAAGTAACATTTACGAATAACAAGACGTTCGCACAAGTCGAATTCCCAAGAGGTGTTAAATTGAAGTATCAAACCCGAATAGGAAATTTGTCGACTTTCTTTTTTTCAACTTTCTGCCGCGTAAAAAAAATTAAATAGGTATATACATACGGAGCCGATCATGAAATTTACTCATCCTGAAATCTGTCTATATTATATTAATACCAACTCCTATTCACTGTCTGAAGAGTTGTAAATTTCACGATTAAACAAGGGAACGGACTAACGACGTCATTTTCGCGTTAAATTTGACGGGGCTGCTGATTATAGCAACAAGAATAGGATTATAACGACCGACAATGGGGGTGCAATTAAAGGATTGTCGATCATGCAAAATGCGAGTATTTGGTAGACTATAATTGTAAACATTGTGTGCTTCTGAACTTTATTCAATTTTTGTCGCGCATACAGTCGAGCAAATGAAAGTGAATGCTATTCCTGTGTTGTAAATGAGAAATAGGGCCTATGAGACTCGGGGGCTGTGGTGTAGTGGTTAGCATGCTTGTCTTCGAAGCAGACGGTCCGGGTTCGAATCCCGGCGCCTCCATTTCTATCATTCTATCCAAAATGGGGCATCTTCTTTCTATTTAACACCTGTGGCTGTATGCATCATCTCAAGTTGAACACGTAATTGTAAAAAGTAGAGAAAGTACATCTTGACGTTTATATACTGCGCAAAGCATTTTTACTTTTTTGTTGTAGTTTTAATTTTTGACATCTATACCTAGCTAAGCCACTTTGGTAATGACGTAACGCAGTTTTGATGCATTTGTTTACTTCATTTATTTCTCGCAAATGAAAAGATCCTAGTGTCATTTTTAGTACGTGAGGCATTATTGTTGGCAAAATAAAGAAAAAACCAAATTTTCAATGTACATACGTTCACAAGTCGACATCATGAATAGGATGTTGCTCATGGATTTGTGTACAGTCATATTTTGTTGATAGGCTCTAAACTGTTTATAGCGAAGTATTTTATGTTTGAATCTATAGCTGCCACTGAACTAAACTTTTTCTTCCGAATGTTTTTAATTCTGCAACTTTTTAATTTCTTTTTAATTTTAAGCTAGGTATATATCTGTATTATAGAAAATTGTGCTTTTACAGTTTCAAATTTTTGTGTGTAAAGCTTCGCTTCGAGCTTAATTGGGTACTTAGTTTCGACCTTCACTTGTCATTGGCTGTTCTGTTTAACCTTAGTGAACGCTTATCCGTAAATCCTGTTTGGTGCTTGTTCTTGTCTTTGTCATTATCGTTTTGATTCTTAGCAATTTCAAGAAATCTACCTAGCCAATGAGACAAGCTTTCTCATAGAGAAAGTGTTTATGAGTTCTGCAAGTCATATTGTAATTGAAAAGTTGATTCATGGTGAACCTATATTATGAATTCGCAGACTCACTTGAGTTTGCACTTACTTATTGTTACAGTGTTGGACGGAATATGTACAACTGAAATACAGGGCTTCATATAATGTTTGCAAAAAATTTGGTACACTCAAACAGCAATGCTTCTTTTGCTCTAAGGCTAATATCTTACGGAAAAGTATGACCCAGGTTTAATAAATTTGCCCAAGCTGAGCAGATAAACTCCTGTCCCTGAAAGAAAATGTAGACAGAATTAAGCCTAATTTTATTAGCCAATCAGACTGCGAACTCTTCTTGAACTGATGTCTATTTTGGTCCTTTCCGTTTTTCAGCGTCGGATGTCTAGTCTTTATTTGATATCTTTGTAGCGATGCATCATCTGAGCCATTGACTTTACATATTTATATTTACATAAGCTAAAGTCTGACAAAAAATAGTTGCGCCACTTACTTATTTTAGTGGCATGACTTCTGCGACTACTTTTTCCTGCTGCGCCACATTGCAGCAGGCTTCCTTAGAATGAGTCAGTCGGTTGATACTTGATAGCGTGTATTTTGGAAGGTTTTGTGTGTGCGTTTGTGTACGTTTTGACTCATGTGATTGTGCGAGTGTATGTGAACGTGAGTGTGTGCACCAAATGTGTCTGTGCTGCTGCTGTGTTGGTATGTGTGGTTGTCTGCTGTACAAACATACGTATCTGGGTTTGCTGTTGGTAGACTTTGCGAACTATATTCGACTAAAAAATGGTAATCAGGCATTTTTTATCTCAAATTGTTTACAAAGTATCACACATTGTTCACATTTTAGTACTCACTACTCACTACTATCTCAGTATTTCACAGTTTCCCGCAATATACAGGGACCTCTCAAAGTCTCAAGCTTAACGGTACACTAAACAGCGGACATTTAGAAAACCAAATCTCACACCTGTGGATGCGATAATAGATGCATACAATTTCGGTCATTCTGTCTGTTATGATTGTTTGCAGCGCAGCAGGATTTTCATTTCACGGAGTGATCATACAAGTTTGATATGTCCACGCCCATTTTGCATTGGGCTTTGCTTGTTTTATTCTTGATAGTCAAAATCTAATCTTTTCGTAACGAGATCACATCATGAATCGTTTTCTCAAGTGGTGGAACTACTTTCTGTCAGACTTTTAGTCTCAACAGGATTGAGACGTTTTTTGTAGATTAAAAATTAAAACATTGATTAATTTACGTCTGAATTCAAATTGTTCTCCCACTACGACGCGAAGGAGTAAAAGACTATTGAAAATACGCGTATTCGAGGATTTAGTAGAGTGAGAATATCAATATTAATTGGGATTTAGTATATTAACTTTTGTATTAAATTGAGCTGAATTTAACGTAAATTAGCATAATAACCTAGGATTTACATACATAGTAGATACTAGATTAAGGGGGGGCTACCCAGGTCAAAAATCAAAGTTATCCAATTTTGCTTATTTTCACATATGTTACTCCCCCAAGGTACCCCAACCTCAGATAAGAACAATTAAGCTTGAAGGTGCACTTTTGGTTCGGTGCCTTTGTCAGTGTATTTACATAGGCAAAAGCACGCAAAAAAGCCTAAAAGTAGCCCTCAGATGGACAGTTCTAACACAAACCACATTAAGCCAATCAAGTTGAAACTTGGCATAGTAGTAGCTCCCATGTATGCGCAAAATCGTGTGATCCGGATTTTCGATATGTATTTTCAATTCCAAAATCGAGGGCGAGATGTGAAAAAATGGCCGTTTTTTGGGCCCGCCAAATTTGAGTGATTTTACATTTGGCGTCACTGCTATTAAGGCCATGGGCAAAAATTTAAAAAAATGGATCATAGAGGTTGAGATATGACATTAGGCTATCGAATCACGTAAAAATCAGCTTCGTCAGTATTAACAAAAATTTCAAGTAAAGGAACGCTTTGTGAGCACAAAAAACCTTTTTTTGCGCCTATGATTTACACGTAAAATTGAACTTTTGGGCGCCCCTAGTAAAAAATTGGCAAAAGCATTGGTTCCAGTTTGTTACATCTGCGACGCGCCTTCCCTGGGGCTACATTGTGTGCAAATTTGAAGCGAATCGGAGAACCTAAAATTTTCACTTATACAGGTGGCGCTCCGAATAACTGACTTTGGGCAGTAAAAGTTTTCAGTCACGTTTTGAGGTCTTTGTTCTACAAGAAAGGTTGTTCAGCAGTGAATTAGCTTTCGTTTGATATACATAACATGTAGTTTTGTTGAAATTAATTTTTTGACCTGAATTTTGGCAAATTTTATGGCAAAATCTTCAAATCGATTTTCCGAAAAATTGTATATTATGGCTTTTGTTACTTTTAATAACGGTTTTCCGCTGATAATAGGTGACAGCAACTTTTTAAAAAGTCGTTTGTGTAGGCAAACATTTGTAAAAAAATTTTCAAATTACGTTGAGCGATATTGACAAAAATGCACTATTTTTCAAGCTAATTTTTCGTTAGCTACTTTTTGGCTTCTCCAATTTTTCTCAATGGTTATTTGCATTAAAAAATACGCTCTATTTTTGACACTGTCGTTTGTGTGGGTAAACCTCAGATTTTCCTGATCGGCAATAGCCTTTTTTGAATCGTGATAGCTCTCCTCTATGTCGTTTTTTCATTGTGAAATTAGACATAAAGTTAGAAAATAAGTAGATTCAGGTGTACCTTCTTCGAAAATGTCGATTTCTGTTTTTGGTAAAATTCTGCAGCGATTTCAAGTTGACCAATTTTAGAAAAACTAGTGTATTTTGAGCCAAAACAATTGGATTAAAATTATAAGATACACCTCGGCAACATAATTACCTACAGTTTAAGCTATAGATCGTGAAATTTGAACAAAGTTTCACTCAGTTATGCCGTTTGAAAAATTGTGCGCATTTAGCGAAAACAGAAATTTTCAATCGGTGATAAAAAATCAGAACAAGGTAGCAGGCACGTGAAACTTACTCAGAAACAGAGCTTTGTAACAGGCTTCAATATATTTAAACGAAATTCATTCTAGCTAGAACCTACGTCGACTTATAAGATAATAAAGTTATGGAAGTAATTCGGAGCGCCACCTTAAGGTAATTGAGTACATAAGACTTAGTATGTAGAATAACTTTAGAAGGTATATACAAAGTAAATTGACTTACATGGTAGAATAACTTAGGTTTTAGTTGATTAAGCTAGCATTAAGTAGGTAGTTTCACTGAATGAACAACTTAACTAACATATATGACAATAATTTTGTATACAATCGTACTGTCCTTCTAAACAAGTATTACCTGTATAAACTATTTTTGCTGGCATTAAGCCTTCATTGTAGTTAGTCTCTGTTGGAGAGCTAGCCTAATTTGCCTAAAAAAGTTTTACCTGATGTTTAGCCAGTTGTACATAATAGGTGTTATTATCTAAAACTTGTTTTAGGTTCAACTTTCTGTAAACAAGCAAGTGCACACTACCAAAGTTCCTCTGAGGGAAAAAAGTTTAAATAACTTTAATTTTAAGTCAAATTAAAAAAATTGGGTCATTGTACTCTAGCTCAAACTTGAGCTAAAATCAACTTTTTACTTTTACTTTAATAAAAGTTATTTTTTAAAAAGTTTGCAATTGTCATCAATTTTTGACCTACTTTAACTTTAACTGAAATTAATGTCTGAGCTTTACTTTAAATTTTATCTTTAAATTTGGTGAGTGAAAATTAACGTTTTTACCCTAGCTCCTAAGGTTTTCTGAGGTTACGTCGTACGTGATAATGAAGTGATGTTACTTTCACATGACATTATTCCTGAATTTACGATTTGGTGAAAAAACCATTTAAGGCCAACAGGCTTGTGTAAGTCAAGTTGCTTCAAAGTTGAAACGGCCCGTATTTACTCAATTTATTTTCTGCAATTTCAAGTCGATATTTTACTGTTAACTTGCAGTCCGCAGTCAATATATGGTGTAGTCCCATAACATGACATAATTGAAGATTGGAGAAACCTGGTAACTGAAGTTAGTTATTGTATCACCTTGAATAATGTCCAGTGCTTTGTTTTGTGAACACCTTGCCTGGGGCTTTACTTTTTTGTCAGTTTTCTGGATGGTGCCTTTCTCACAATTTTCGTTCCTTGTAAGTAGTAGAGACGCTCTTCAATATAGAGTGAGACGCTTTTCTTGGTTCTTAGTGACACTCTTGGTACTAGGTAAGTATTTAGGTAGGCAGGAAATTTTGTTGCGCTTGAGTCTAGAAAGTTCTACACTCAAATCTAAATCGACCTTTACAGTGTAATGGATAGGTTTAACGGTTGCCAATTTTGATTTTTCGTTTTGAGTAATGACTGGTTAAACTTCAACTTCCAGATGAACAAAAGTTTTGACTGACAAGCTATCATCATTCACAATCGTTTTTGCAACTTCAAAAACGTTGTCAAAAGGAAGTGACATAACTCCTTTTCTTTTTGACCTTCCAAATTATTACTTAACAGTGTTTAATGTTCAGTTTTTCAAGTTAGTTTCAAAACACCCATAATTTACCCTAAGCTCAACTGTGGCGTAAGTGTTATTGCAAAATTATCATTTCATCTTCAAGACTGAGGCATACTGTAGCAAGGTTTTGAAAAGGAGTGATAATTATAAATATACCTCAAATGATAAGTCCAATTAAGCAGTAAATGCAGCAGCAAGTGTCAAGAGTGTAAATTAGACGCGTGTGACTTAAAGAGTGCACTAGGGAGCTTATTAGGTTGGCAACCTAAACTCTGGTGTCGCTTGGTGCACCTTGCCTTGGGGATGTGCATCCTATTACAGTCAGCAGTGCATATTATATTCCAAAATTAATAATTCAACAAGCTTAGAGGGCCCTCTTGTCTCGCTCTGTAAGCCTTACAGCTCTCTTAATGTCAACTGCTATAAGACTCAAGTCTCTGAAGCTGCAAAGCTCCATAACCATATTTAATACTCTGATGGTAAGACCCTCATTTGCCATCGTGTATTTATCCATAGGCCTTGGGTGGCTCACACCTTGTGCTGCTATGTAAGTACAGGCGAGAGTACATAATCGAGATCCCTGTTGTGTACTCTTGGTACAGTCTAACCGCATGCTATAACAGGTCTGTGTGATTGTGTGAAAAACTCGGATTGCTTGAAACGTGTGTGTGTAAAACAATGTGTAATATGTGTAAAAATGTGTGTGTAAGATTAATTAGGTCATAAAATATCAATATTATTAGACCCTCAAAAAGTAATATATGACATTTAGAAGTAATCCAGTTATGTTACTATGCCTGTTTATAATTATACTTGTAAATCGATTCAGTGTTAGAGTAATGTGCAATACCCCGACTAATACTGCACGCAGCAGCGTGCAGTCTGCTTATACTGCACGCTGTACTCGAATCGATTTACAAGTCACTTATAGCACTGGTGGTTGTGCTAAAAGTAATTGATACGCATGCGTGAAACCCTCGTGCAGGTGCACTCGTGCCCTTCGCGCACTCGTGCTACTGCACTCGGAGTTTCACAAAAAAAAGCGTATAAATCACTTATAGCACGCCAAGCAGTGCTATAGCCCATACTTATTTCGCATAAAAGTATGGTCTCACTGAGATTTGAACTCGGATCGCTGGATTCAAAGTCCAGAGTGCTAACTACTACACCATGAGACCACATCAACGGTTTTGCTAACGTCCAGTTATATGTAAGTCTTTAAACATTAGTCACCAAATTACGAAAATGCTCGAACAGGAACACAAAATCTTGTCGTTCAATGGTTCAGGTTTTGGAGCCACAACTGAGTTTTGAATAAATAAGTATTGATTTTTAAATCGAAATAAAATGTCGTTATGTAATATATTGTTTCCGTTGTGAAGCCAATTGTGAAATGACATTTGCGCAAAACTTTTATTCAATATTTCAATAACCTGACAAAAAAATGGGCGCCACGTATGTACTTATTTTAGTGGCATGACTTCTGCTACTACTTGCTGTACACATCATCCCCATACTAATTTCTTCACTTATTTAGAAATAACGAATTATTTGGGCCTTGTAACAAAAAATCGTATACTGCATTATTCAGTGTTTTACAAGTTCTTGTCATGCCGACAGATTTTTGTTTGAGACAGAACTTTGAGGTTGGCATACGTTTGATAGATTTTTTCAGGTGTCTCATTACTTTTTCATTGTTTTCAAAAGCAAGTCAGGCTCGTTTTATCAAGTTTTAAGACATTTGAGTTAACAGCTAAAAGTTTTTGACTGCTTGCTTGAGAAATTAGGCAAATGTTTTTTATGGCTTAAAGAAAATGGTCTGTCTATAAGAAGACATTGTTTAATAAATAAACTGTCAGGAATTAAAAAACAATGACAAACTGACTCTATTTTTAACGATCTTGTTTGCGGGAATTGTGAACGTCATTACGACTTGTCTCTTTCTTTAAATTACCTGTTTTATTAACCCTAGCAAAAGTCGGGGCTTTTGTAAGAGAAGTTCATGAAATATACCTTTACCCCTCACTCACAAGACGACCATTCTTTAAAATAACGATAAGTGAGCTTATAATTGTTTTTAGAATTTTTTTTAATTTTCGAAAACAGGTCACCCATTCCTTTCGGAATCAACTACAAAGACACTCGCCATTCTGAACGGCGCAAAACTTAGGCTTGAACGATTCATGTGTACTTACAACCGTATGTCCGCTCAGCCGGCAGAATTACGGAATAATCACACGTCACTAATAGTGTATGAGATGAGATAATGGTGTGACTGTTCTGTAATTTTGCCGGCTGAACAGACATACGGCTGTAAGTATTAATCGACCCTTATGTACCACGTTTCATCAAGTTTTTTTCAAACGGTAACGAAATCTAACTCCTATATTTATCTGCTTAGAACAAGAAATATAGCAGTCTAATTGCTTGTTGGAAACTAGAGTGGATTTTTCAAGGTTGAGGCAACATACATAGCTAAAATTAAGCTGACAAGTCTACGTTACAAGATTTGGCATGTATATATTTGGCTATGGCTTTAGAAACTTTTAGCGAACGGGCTAAACTTGGGTAGCATCTTACATCTGTCTGTAAATTTGACACCCCACAGAAAAATTTCAGAACTTTCTGCAAAGTAGCTTTGTTTTGTCCTTACTTTTGCTCATTTTCACGTCATTTGGACACTTTGGACATTTTTGATTAACTAATTTAGATTGTGTCACTGTAAAGCTGATTCATACTTGATACTTGCAGCCGTAAAAATTAATGACAAATCAGTTTCAGCTTGCCAACATTCGTAAAAGTGAAATGTTTCGTGTTGTTTTAGATAATCTCACTTATTTACTTTCATCTCTGAATAAGAGAGAAACCCAAGTCAGCGTACACTACCGACAAAAATTACTTACTACAGATTCCGGGGTCAAAGCGGAGTCGGAGTACCGTTTAATAATTAATATTAATATTAAAAGTCACTATTTAAAATACTTTTAATATTAATAAATTTATTAATATTAAATTAAAAATAAATTGAGAACTTTATTTATATTAATATTAAATTAAAAATATTTTAGAAATCGCATTTATATTAATATTAAATTAAAAATAAATGGAGAACTCTATTTATATTAGTATTAAATTAAAAATAAATGGGGATGATTATTTATATTAATATTAAATTAAAAATATTTCAGGAGGTCTATTAAAATTAATATTAATATTAAAAATAAATTCCATTATTAAAATAACGGTAAGTCGGAGTCACTCGATTCCGGAGTCAAAGTATAGATAGTAGATAACTAATAAACTTTGACTCCGGAATCAAGTGATTCTGACCTTACTTTGACTCTGGAGTCTGTAGCAAGTAATTTTTATAGGGACAGCAGTGTTAGGCTAACAAGTATAAACCGGTTTTATCTGGATTTGCATATGTACGTTATATGCACACGGAAAATATATACCTAAAAAACTCAACAAAATTTTCGTATATACTTTTTCACTTATAAATAATCCGATTATATATTCACTTCCATTTTTAGCCAAAAATGGATTTGACACAATGTCACTTTTCAAAATCTTCCTTCCTCTTTTTTCCTACAACAAATTTTTACAGATAGCCTCAACTCATTTTGTAATTCGATCATACATAGTTTCAATTAAATGTTTCATAGTCCAAATTTTTCATTTTACGCAATTCAATGCATTAATGAAAATTATAATCTACAAATAAGATGTAATAATTAGCTTAAAACTATTGCCTTAGATAAATATTAAAAACTTTTCACTGTTCGATATATAACTTGCGGGATAATTTGCAGTATTTTTAGTCTATCACAAAATATGTGCTTGTTACATTGTAAATTATACACTGAGAAGTAAATTTTTAGCAAAACTAATTTCGACAATCAGCCTTACAATAACGTCTGTCTGATAGCAGGGACACTTACACAGCATCATAATGAGAGCTAGAACAGTTACTGCCGGTTGAACTACTTTTTTCAGCAGCTTTTTTTGTCAAATTTCATACAAATCACGTGACAAGGTCCCACTAAACTGTCGGTGTGTGCTATTTGTATGTGATCTGTTGTCAATGATAATTATGGTATTGGGTTGTGGGCTGTGGTATAGTGGCTAGAGTACATAATAGTGTCTCACTCAAAAGAGTAAGATACTGTTATTATGTACTTTGAGATTTTCTGATATTTTGGTGGCATTATTTTGACATCGATATTCAAAATGCTTGCTTCTTATTCTTACTACATAGCATCTTTAGTAGGCTCTACGCTTTGTGTTTTATGTTTTGCTCAACGTTTGTAAATCGCTCATGCCGATTATGTATATATGCTTATTTCCACACTAGTGCAACTGAGGAAATCTGCGGGGTAAAAGCCGATCTTGGGAAGGGGGGGGAGTGGACCTTTCAGAGGGGGGAATCCATCCCGGGAATGTATTCGTATTTAGTTACTTTAACAACGACATAAAGTAATGTTGCAAGTATAATTGAAGCCTATCCGAAACGCAAAAGAATCAATGCTATTTTTTCCGTTCAGTGTAACCTTGTAGAGAACGAACAGCCGCTACATACTACAGTCTGTTACGATTTAATACTGTAAGCCTTTATGCTTTACGGTTTTTGGGTTTTTGGGCTGGTGTGATCAGCCACAGATGTGATCTTTCCTACAGTTTCGTACAGGTTTTGTATGCTAATTCGAGTATAGGTGTGTTATAGAGATTCTACTTTTGAATGCATGCCAAAACCTAGGTTAAAACCTATGTCTTTTTATTTTGATCTTTTATTTTCCGTTCTAAACTTGTAATTTAAATGTAAATGGTTGACTTTTATGACGTATCATGTCATCATAGGTCGAAGTTAATTAAGTTGAGAACTATTTTTACTGTTTATATATTCAGAACATCAACTTAAACATACCTGAAGTCTTGAAAGTTTATGGTAATTACAATTACGGAGACACACACCCTCAGGGCTGATTACTGAATTATATTAAAAACGACATTAAAGTATTAACCATTCTATCTTTAGATAAGCCTTATAATCTGTTTACATAAGTCACAATGACGTCAAGTTCTTACGTACACATCTAGCATTTTTGCCATTAACTCGTGTTTTTTTAGAATCTGCTTCCGTTGCTTACATTTAATATTGTTTTGATAAAATGAATGTTTTATTAGTATTTTATGCATTAGATATTAGTCTTCTCGTAATAAACTCTTGTGTGGTATAATCCGTTAACTAGTATTGTGTGTGGTGTGCTTAGCAACGGCAGTCTTACATTTTGTCTACCTCAAAAACGTTTAGTCATCAGAGTATTAAACCCAATTCAGTACCAGGCCAATTAATCTACCGGAAAGTTTTTGTGAATAAACGCAAGATTGTCTCAACCAATTCACTTTCACATAACCAACTACTGTAAATATTGTCAAAAAAATTTTACTGTATTTTTATTGGACCGTTAAGATTTCATGTCAACTTGAGTTTGATCTACATCATATTATATATATAGTTCATGTAAACAAGTAGGGTCATAGAAATCCTGTGTAGGTTCTAGTTGTTTCTAAAGCCCGCTTCATTGTAGGTACTTCTCCTTGTCTTTGTCCCTATCAGTTTTCCCTAAGCCAGAGCAGAAAAACTGTATATCAAAATTTGCCAGTTTTTTGGTATGACGATCGTGGTGGTCATGTCTAGACCGTATACAAACAATTGGTTCAAACGCATTTGTCAGTTTATCACAGCAGCTGACCCAAATTTGTCCTTGTCTCTGTCCGTATGTCCTTAATGACAAGTACATATGAACCGGGCTTATTGGCTATTTCTTATTCCAAATTTTCCGGCGATGGTAATGAACGACAAATATATGCTGGTATATATGTAAATGTCTGGAAACCGGTACAAATTTTTCAGCAAATCAGTCAAGGCCTATCAATGTGAGCCGGTTGGGCAAATGTACTTTTTCCAAGCTTATAAGCAGATTTTCTCCTGCCAAAAAAGCCAAACTTTTGTGCGCCAAACTAGCTGGAGCCATTAGCACGGTGTTTGACAGAGCCTGTTTCCGGTGACAATGTCCCTTCGCCACTTCTCAACCAGTTATCACGCAAACAATTGTCTTATGCGTAATGGAGGCAAGCGTAGTTGTCAAAATTCCACTTGAAAAAAGTAAACAGTATGACCTTAATTGTCACGCTGTTTTGATCACTTGTCTATAAAGCTCGGTTGATTTCATACTCGTCTTTATGCCTTGTTCTTATTGTTTTGTCGTTCAAGAAAACTACACAGCCAAGTTTTGGCACAAACAAGTTGGTCTCAATTACAGTTTCTATGCAAAAGTAGTATATTCTTAAGGACAAGTATGAACCGGGCCTAAAGTTTAATCGGGCCTCGGGCAGTTATACAAAAATGCTATGTAGGTCACTTTTTCCCACTCGATTTTTACAGATTCTACACGTGTTATTCAATAATGTATTATGTGCACAAATGTTTTTTGTAACCAAATAGTTCAAAATTCCGCAATAGTCAATACATTAGGCGCGAGTTAGCTTGTTTTACACTGATGTCTTCAACCTTAGGCCCTTCAAAAATCAAAGCTCAGCTTACATAGTTAGAATTCATCGTACACGCACACACCTCACCACCCACTATTAAGTTGTTTGTTAATATTATAAAAATTGTATTAAAATTTGTTTCAGCCTGTTGTTTAACACAAACGACTATATATGTACACACACACACACATATATATATATATATATATATATATATATATATATATATATATATATATATATATATATATATATATATATATATATATATATATATATACAATATATATATATATAAATATTATATATATATATATATATACATATATATATTTATATATATCATAAAAAAACATAAATTTACATTTTCATTTTTGCTCCCTATAGTATCATTTTCAAATGAAAATTTGTCCGCCTATTCGTTTGAAAATTTTCATGTATAATCATTTTAGCTAAATAGCTTCATCATATATTTTTTTGCTTCAAGCACGGCAAATTGTTGAACAGTATAGAGAGCTAATCAGTAAACTCATATTTGAATTTAACATATAAGTGCCTTTCTAGCACATATACATATTTCAAACATAAATTGAAAGAATAAGCTTTTCATACTAGGTATAATAATATTTTCGCCCGTTTTCAGAAAGAGATAGATAAGAGATATTTACACTGATTAGCTGTTCGTAGCTTTTTAAAAACTTTAGATAATCAAGTTTACTAATAGCAAGGGTCCGTTATAATGTCTCACTCTATAAACTCGTATGGAATGAGGCAGCGTACTCTGAGTTAATAATAGCTAATCACTAACTATAGTGAATGTAACCGTTTCGAACTTAACTCAAAAGTAATTCAGTAACGCCATATAGGTACAAGTGTCATGTATTTGTTTCAAGTGTTTGACTTATTTGGTTAAAGTTAAATCGATAGTGATGAATTTGTTCCATCAATGGACAGGTCAAGTTAAGATGAAAGCCTTTTGTTGCTACACCCATCTATTTATATCTATTTAACTGGAGCATACATGGCCTAAGTAAACGTTTTTGGCGCATTGTTTATACCTCAATGCAGCCTAACTTTCAGTGCACACATTAATTTAACAATAAATCAACTCAAAGAACGGTTTTCAAAAGGCGGTTAAAGTTATTCTTTCAGTACGAAAAATTGCCCGATTCGTTACGAATTTTATAAATTTTCAAAAACCGTGGTTGAGTTTAAATTTCAGACCTGCAGCGCAGCTCTTAGTCTTTGTTTTGCTGAAATTTTACAATTTAATATTATTTCAGCTGTCCGTTATTGCCAACTGAATTGAGCCGCAGCTTTTAATGGCTTCAAATTGTGCCATATATTCGGATTCCATGCAACAGCTTGTCAACAACTGTCGTGGGGAGTACGATCCCTGTACTGACAGCTGCCTGACCGATTATATGTCACTGGAATTCTTTTTCAATGACCACAAGAAGCCTCCAATAGTCATAATCTACAAGTACATTTATCCGCTGTTAGTCTTATTGACCGTTGTTACAAGTATATTTGTGTTTATCATTCTCTCGCGACCCCACATGCAGTCAGCAACCAATAATGTCCTTATGTTTATGTCAGCTGCAGATTTGGGTGTAGCCATTGTACCCTTTCCATTCTATTTTGTCTACATTACTCTTGGTGTATACAGAAATGACTCATATTTCGAAGAGCCTATGTGTTTTTTGGCTCTCTACCTGGCGGATAGTTTACCCCCGCTGTTTCACAGCATAGCCATTTGGCTTACAGTCTTGCTTGCGGCACAGCGGTGCATTTCGATACGATATCCCGTACGTACGGCTAACTGGTGCACCATACGTAACGTTCGAATATGCAGCGCACTGATTGCTGCAATATCATTGGTGTTTGCGCTGCAGCGTTTTGTTGAAATGGAAGATTTCCACTTGTTGAAATGGACAGAATTCGATCGCAAAACAAATACGACCAGCGAGGGACGAAAATGCGTCTTTCGCCACTCAAAATTCGTCAGCGCCGTGGGGATAAACGTTTTTTTCAGTTTCTACTTTTGGTGTCGTGTGATTTTATTCGTCACCATCCCAAGTCTCATGCTAATTACGCTGACGGGACTTTTGATCCACAGCATTAATAAGGCGCGACGTCGACGTCAACGTTTGACGTCGGATATACGTCTGCGTCAACCGTCACGTGGTACTGGTTGTAACCCGTCACCACACCATTCAAGTTCCACCAATAAAATGCTAGTTGTCATAGTGGTGATATTTCTGGTCGTAAACCTGCCCCAAGGAATCATTCTGGCACTGTATACCATCTCACAAGTGTTACCCGCCTTTGGGGCTAGTTTGCGAGACGAGCAAATTTCTCTGGCCACACATCTAGACAATATGCTTATATTGGCCACGTATCCAATCAACTTTGCCATATACTGTTATATGAGTACCCAGTTTAGACAAACTTTCGTTGATCTAATGTCCAAGGTATTTCTACGCCAAAAATCGTGCAAAAGCGACGCAGTAGTGACACATCGGTACTCGGCCGGATCGGTCAGTTATGCCGTCCATAAAGACAGTCGTGATTTATCGTGCGAACACAAAGTTTTGCTCCCGAAACGATCCGATATGTCCGTATTTACTTAGTTTTATGACCGTATGATTTTGTACCAGATTATGTAACGAACGTAGAACTATTGAGCAATGTTTCATTCAAGAGTACACAATAGGATTTCCTAATATGTACTCTTGGTAGAATTTGTGTCGAGCTTTTTAAAAATATTTGTTAGCTATAAATATGAGACTACACATGCCAGTTTTGTCAGATGGTTTTGAGAATGAACTGATATATGTTTGTAATTTTACATTTAAGTAAATTCTGCTGAATTTATTAAATTGCTGTTGTGCATTTGGTGTAACAGTTATTTTGTAAACTAGAGGACTTAAACTTATTCTTAAACTGTAGCTCAACGAGAAGTATCTTAGAAAGTTACACTTATGTTCAACAATATATAAATTAAACCAAATAACTAGACAATAGGGCTGGGCAAGGTTACAAAATCACCATCCGTGTACACGGTTAGTTTCAAAGGCTAGTAACCGCGTGTGCACGCTAACTAACGGTTACTGCGATTATCCGCGTGTACACGCTAATTATCCCTGTAACCGTTAACACGCTAAGTATCCGTGTAACCGTTTACACGGATACTAAATGTGTAACCGGTTACACAGTTACGCATTAGTACCGTGTAAACGGCTACACGGTTGGCTACTCAACGGTTACACGATTACACGGTGACATGGTTCCTACTATTAAACAGTTACTAGAGGTCAAGAAATAGAGGGGGATTCTTTACTAGAAAGCATCAGCATTAGAATGACCCGGAGTAAGATGCGAACCACCCATCTCTTGATTTGCAGACCTAGCTATCATTTGAGCTACTGGGAGAATGCTGAGCTGTTGGTATGAATGCCTTTATATATCTTGAATAGAGCATGCACACACACACATGTGTCTAATATGAAGTAACACACGCGACAAATCACTTGCGCTCAGTTGAAGGCTAATTTGCATAGATCCAGCAGCACGCTGTAACCGCTAAGTAACCGCGGATAGTGACCCCTAACCGTGTACACGGTTGCACGCGTGTACACGGTTCGTACCGTGTGGGTAACGGTGCCCAGCCCTACTAGACAAGTCTGGCATATACTCGCTTAGCTAGACAAGTTTGGTTCGAAAAAGAATTATACTTCACAAACTTTTAAACATAACAAGTTTTACAGGACAATAAATACATAGTAAAGTTACCAAAAAGATAAAACGGTTCTTAACAATACAATCCACACAAATATATAGCTTAGAAGCCATGCTAAAATGGATTAAATTCCAGATCAAATCTGTTTTGCACATAAACATTGACATCATCTATGAATCTAAACATAACTTGCCATACCAAGAATTTGCAAAAAAATTTCTTGTATCAGGCCTCAACTTTTTAACATAAGTTACTAACTTTAACATAAGTTACTAAGCTTGACGATGACGAAAATTTTTGATGACGAACGTTTTCGATGACGAACATTTCTGATGACGAACATTCTTCGATCAATCGGGCCCTGGTGGCCAACCTATCCCCAAGGTATCATTCTGGCACTGTATATATATTATCTCACAGCCAGGTATTACCCGCCTTTGGTGCTAGTTTGCAAGACGAGCAAAATAATTTTCTCTGGCCACACATGACGATATGCTTTGGCCACGTATCCAATCAACTTTGCCATATCAGGTTTGGCGCGATAGCGCCGAACCTATAATAGGATAAAATCAGCTGAATGCGACTTTTTACTGTACAAATCGGCAAATAACTTCGTTTTACGTCAACGCCGAAGCTCCTAATTTTGTACACTAATGGTAATGGCAAAACCCCATAATTGGTGCAAAAAGCAAGTTTATTGATTGAGTTTAAATTAAGTTATAAATCTTAAGAAATTTCAAAAAACTTCGCGTCTCTTTTTACTTTTTTCAAATTTCTCAGCGAAGCCACAACCGTTCAATACGAAAATAGGAGAAAAGTTATGGCATGAGAAACCACATCGATAGAGCCCATGATAATGAAAAACGGTTCGGCAGATGCTGAGAAAAGTTGGCTGAAAAAAGTAAAAAGAGACGCGAAGTTTTTTGAAATTTCTTAAGATTTATAACTTAATTTAAACTCAATCAATAAACTTGCTTTTTGCACAAATTATGGGGTTTTGCCATTACCATTAGTGTACAAAATTAGGAGCTTCGGCGTTGACGTAAAACGAAGTTATTTGCCGATTTGTACAGTAAAAAGTCGCATTCAGCTGATTTTATCCTATTATAGGTTTGGCGCTATCGCGCCAAACCTGATATGGCAAAGTTGATTGGATACGTGGCCAAGCATATTGTCTAGATGTGTGGCCAGAGAAATTATTTTGCTCGTCTTGCAAACTAGCACCAAAGGCGGGTAACACCTGTGGCTGTGAGATAATATATATACAGTGCCAGAATGATACCTTGGGGATAGGTTGGCCACCAGGGCCCGATTTATCGAAGCAAAATGTTCGTCATCAGAAATGTTCGTCATCGAAAATGTTCGTCATCAAAAATTTTCGTCATCGTCAAGCTTAGTAACTTATGTTAAAGTTAGTAACTTATGTTAAAGTTGAGGCCTGATACAAGAAATTTTTTTGCAAATTCTTGGTATGGCAAGTTATGTTTAGATTCATAGATGATGTCAATGTTTATGTGCAAAACAGATTTGATCTGGAATTTAATCCATTTTAGTACTGGGCCCTCAAGCTATATATTTGTGTGGATTGTATTGTTAAGAACCGTTTTATCTTTTTGGTAACTTTACTATGTATTTATTGTCCTGTAAAACTTGTTATGTTTAAAAGTTTGTGAAGTATAAATTCTTTCGAACCAAACTTGTCTAGCTAAGAGAGTATATACCAGACTTGTCTAGTTAGGGCTGGGCACGGTTACCCACACGGTACGAACCGTGTACACGCGTGTAACCGTGTACACGGTTAGGGGTCACTATCCGTGGTTACTTAGCGGTTACAGCGTGCTGCTGGATCTATGCAAATTAGCCTTCAACTGAGCGCAAGTGATTTGTCGCGTGTGTTACTTCATATTAGACACATATTGTGTGTGTGTGCATGCTCTATTCAAGATATATAAAGGCATTAATACCAACAGCTCAGCATTCTCCCAGTAGCTCAAATGATAGCTAGGTCTGCAAATCGAAAGCTGGGTGGTTCGCATCTTACCCGGGTCATTCTAATGCTGATGCTTTCTAGGAAAGAATCCCCCTCTATTTCTTGACCTTTAGTAACTGTTTAATAGTAGGAGCCATGTCACCGTGTAATCGTGTAACCGTTGAGTAGCCAACCGTGTAGCCGTTTACACGGTACTAATGCGTAACTGTGTAACCGGTTACACATTTAGTATCCGTGTAAACGGTTACACGGATACTTAGCGTGTTAACGGTTACACGGTTACAGGGATAATTAGCGTGTACACGCGGATAATCGCAGTAACCGTTAGTTAGCGTGTACACGCGGTTACTAGCCTTTGAAACTAACCGTGTACACGGATGGTGATTTTGTAACCTTGCCCAGCCCTTATTGTCTAGTTATTTGGTTTAATTTATATATTGTTGAACATAAGTGTAACTTTCTAAGACACTTCTCGTTGAGCTACAGTTTAAGAATAAGTTTAAGTCCTCTAGTTTACAAAATAACTGTTACACCAAATGCACAACAGCAATTTAATAAATTCAGCAGAATTTACTTAAATGTAAAATTGCAAACATTATATCAGTTCATTCTCAAAACCATCTGACAAAACTGGCATATAGTCTCATATTTTTATAGCTAACAAATATTTTTAAAAAGCTCGACACAAATTCTACCAAGAGTACATATTAGGATATCCTATTGTGTACTCTTGAATGAAACATTGCTCAATAGTTCTACGTCCGTTACATAATCTGGTACAAATCATACGGTCATAAAACTAAGTAAATACGGACATATCGGATCGTTTCGGGAGCAAAACTTTGTGTTCGCACGACAAATCACGACTGTCTTTGTGGACGGCATAACTGACCGATCCGGCCGAGTACCGATGTGTCACTACTGCGTCGCTTTTGCACGATTTTTGGCGTAGAAATACCTTGGACATTAGATCAACGAAAGTTTGTCTAAACTGGGTACTCATATAACAGTATATGGCAAAGTTGATTGGATACGTGGCCAATATAAGCATATTGTCTAGATGTGTGGCCAGAGAAATTTGCTCGTCTCGCAAACTAGCCCCAAAGGCGGGTAACACTTGTGAGATGGTATACAGTGCCAGAATGATTCCTTGGGGCAGGTTTACGACCAGAAATATCACCACTATGACAACTAGCATTTTATTGGTGGAACTTGAATGGTGTGGTGACGGGTTACAACCAGTACCACGTGACGGTTGACGCAGACGTATATCCGACGTCAAACGTTGACGTCGACGTCGCGCCTTATTAATGCTGTGGATCAAAAGTCCCGTCAGCGTAATTAGCATGAGACTTGGGATGGTGACGAATAAAATCACACGACACCAAAAGTAGAAACTGAAAAAAACGTTTATCCCTACGGCGCTGACGAATTTTGAGTGGCGAAAGACGCATTTTCGTCCCTCGCTGGTCGTATTTGTTTTGCGATCGAATTCTGTCCATTTCAATAAGTGGAAATCTTCCATTTCAACAAAACGCTGCAGCGCAAACAGCAATGATATTGCAGCAATCAGTGCGCTGCATATTCGAACGTTACGTATGGTGCACCAGTTAGCCGTACGTACGGGATATCGTATCGAAATGCACCGCTGTGCCGCAAGCAAGACTGTAAGCCAAATGGCTATGCTGTGAAACAGCGGGGGTAAACTATCCGCCAGGTAGAGAGCCAAAAAACACATAGGCTCTTCGAAATATGAGTCATTTCTGTATACACCAAGAGTAATGTAGACAAAATAGAATGGAAAGGGTACAATGGCTACACCCAAATCTGCAGCTGACATAAACATAAGGACATTATTGGTTGCTGACTGCATGTGGGGTCGCGAGAGAATGATAAACACAAATATACTTGTAACAACCGTCAATAAGACTAACAGCGGATAAATGTACTTGTAGATTATGACTATTGGAGGCTTCTTGTGGTCATTGAAAAAGAATTCCAGTGACATATAATCGGTCAGGCAGCTGTCAGTACAGGGATCGTACTCCCCACGACAGTTGTTGACAAGCTGTTGCATGGAATCCGAATATATGGCACAATTTGAAGCCATTAAAAGCTGCGGCTCAATTCAGTTGGCAATAACGGAGAGCTGAAATAATATTAAATTGTAAAATTTCAGCAAAACAAAGACTAAGAGCTGCGCTGCAGGTCTGAAATTTAAACTCAACCACGGTTTTTGAAAATTTATAAAATTCGTAACGAATCGGGCAATTTTTCGTACTGAAAGAATAACTTTAACCGCCTTTTTGAAAACCGTTCTTTGAGTTGATTTATTGTTAAATTAATGTGTGCACTGAAAGTTAGGCTGCATTGAGGTATAAACAATGCGCCAAAAACGTTTACTTAGGCCATGTATGCTCCAGTTAAATAGATATA
Source organism: Trissonchulus sp. WLG1_4 (assembly GCA_030248245.1). NCBI lineage: Eukaryota > Metazoa > Nematoda > Enoplea > Enoplida > Ironidae > Trissonchulus > Trissonchulus sp. WLG1_4. Next base: position 2,896 of record JASANF010020253.1, on the reverse strand, counting down.
AATAGATGGGTGTAGCAACAAAAGGCTTTCATCTTAACTTGACCTGTCCATTGATGGAACAAATTCATCACTATCGATTTAACTTTAACCAAATAAGTCAAACTTGAAACAAATACATGACACTTGTACCTATATGGCGTTACTGAATTACTTTTGAGTTAAGTTCGAAACGGTTACATTCACTATAGTTAGTGATTAGCTATTATTAACTCAGAGTACGCTGCCTCATTCCATACGAGTTTATAGAGTGAGACATTATAACGGACCCTTGCTATTAGTAAACTTGATTATCTAAAGTTTTTAAAAAGCTACGAACAGCTAATCAGTTGAAATTCCGTTATCCATCTCTTGAAAACGGGCGAAAATATTATTATACCTAGTATGAAAAGCTTATTCTTTCGAATTTATGTTTGAAATATGAATATGTGCTAGAAAGGCACTTATATGTTAAATTCAAATATGAGTTTACTGATTAGCTTCTATACTGTTCAACAATTTGCCGTGCTTGAAGCAAAAAAATATATGATGAAGCTACTTAGCTAAAATGATTATACATGAAAATTTTCAAACGAATAGGCGGACAAATTTTCATTTGAAAATGATACGATAGGGAGCAAAGACGTAAATTTATGTTTTTATGATATATATAAATATATATTGTATATATATATATATATATATTTATATATATATATATATATATATATATATATATATATATATATATATATATATATATATATATATATATATATATATATATATATATATATATATATATATATATATATATATATATATATATATATATATATATATATATATGTGTGTGTGTGTGTGTATATATATAGTCGTTTGTGTTAAACAACTGGCTGAAACAATTTTGAATCCTATTTTTAGATGTTTTTTCTTAATATTAACAAACAACTTAATAGTGGGTGGTGAGGTGTGTGCGTGTACGATGAATTCTAACTATGTAAGCTGAGCTTTGATTTTTGAAGGGCCTAAGGTTGAAGACATCAGTGTAAAACAAGCTAACTCGCGCCTAATGTATTGACTAATTTGCTGAATTTTGAACTATTTGGTTACAAAAAACATTTGTGCACATAATACATTATTGAATAACACGTGTAGAATCTGTAAAAATCGAGTGGGAAAAAGTGACCTCTACATAGCATTTTTGTATAACTGCCAGATGCCCGATTAAACTTTAGGCCCGGTTCATACTTGTCCTTAAGAATATACTACTTTTGCATAGAAACTGTAATTGAGACCAACTTGTTTGTGCCAAAACTTGGCTGTGTAGTTTTTTTGAACGACAAAACAATAAGAACAAGGCATAAAGACGAGTATGAAATCAACCGAGCTTTATAGACAAGTGATCAAAACAGCGTGACAATTAAGGTCATACTGTTTACTTTTTTCAAGTGGAAAAACATTTTGACAACTACGCTTGCCTCCATTACGGATAAGACAATTGTTTGCGTGATAACTGGTTGAAAAGTGGCGAAGGGACATTGTCACCGGAAACAGGCTCTGTCAAACACCGTGCTAATGGCTCCAGCTAGTTTGGCGCACAAAAGTTTGGGTTTTTTGGCAGGGGAAAATCTGCTTATAAGCTTGGAAAAAGTACATTTGCCCAACCGGCTCACATTGATAGGCCTTGACTGATTTGCTGAAAAATTTGCACCGGTTTCCAGACGTTTACATACCAGCATATATTTGTCGTTCAATACCATCGCCGGGAAATTTGGAATACGAAATAGCCCATAAGCCCGGTTCATATGTACTTGTCATTAAGGACATACGGACAGAGACAAGGACAAATTTGGGTCAGCTGCTGTGATAAACTGACAAATGCGTTTGAACCAATTGTTTGTATACGGTCTAGACATGACCACCACGATCGTCATACCAAAAAACTGGCAAATTTTGATATACAGTTTTTCTGCTCTGGCTTAGGGAAAACTGATAGGGACAAAGACAAGGAGAAGTACCTACAATGAAGCGGGCTTTAGAAACAACTAGAACCTACACAGGATTTCTATGACCCTACTTGTTTACATGAACTATATATATAATATGATGTAGATCAAACTCAAGTTGACATGAAATCTTAACGGTCCAATAAAAATACAGTAAAATTTTTTTGACAATATTTACAGTAGTTGGTTATGTGAAAGTGAATTGGTTGAGACAATCTTGCGTTTATTCACAAAAACTTTCCGGTAGATTAATTGGCCTGGTACTGAATTGGGTTTAATACTCTGATGACTAAACGTTTTTGAGGTAGACAAAATGTGAGACTGCCGTTGCTAAGCACACCACACACAATACTAGTTAACGGATTGTACCACACAAGAGTTTATTACGAGAAGACTAATATCTAATACATAAAATACTAATAAAACATTCATTTTATCAAAACAATATTAAATGTAAGCAACGGAAGCAGATCTAGAAAAACACGAGTTAATGGCAAAAATGCTAGATGTGTACGGGTAGCTGACGTCATTGTGACTTATGTAAACAGATTATAAGGCTTATCTAAAGATAGAATAGTTAATACTTTAATGTCGTTTTTAATATAATTCAGTAATCAGCCCTGAGGGTGTGTGTCTCCGTAATTGTAATTACCATAAACTTTCAAGACTTCAGGTATGTTTAAGTTGATGTTCTGAATATATAAACAGTAAAAATAGTAAACAACTTAATTAACTTCGACCTATGATGACATGATACGTCATAAAAGTCAACCATTTACATTTAAATTACAAGTTTAGAACGGAAAATAAAAGTTCAAGATAAAAAGACATAGATTTTAACCTAGGTTTTGTATGCTAATTCGAGTATAGGTGTGTTATAGAGATAGCAATATGTAACTGAACGAAGTAAC
>JASANF010020252.1:0-62768 GCA_030248245.1 Trissonchulus sp. WLG1_4 | reverse complement strand
GTCAACCCATAATATACCTATTTAGTTGGACAGTTTATAGGTGGAAATTGTGTAACTTATTGTGGCTTGAATGTATTTTTGCTTTTCCTGCTCAAAGCGATCTTAGCTTATTTCCACAGTATTACTGACCGGCAATCATAACGACCATGACGGTGTTTTGACCACGCAAAGAAACACCAATACCCCCCCAAGGCTCTGAAGCCGGTGCTTTGCCCAGCCATAGAGTTGATCAAGAACGTTTCACCTACGACTTCCACTCAATGGTTGCTCGAACATTGTGTACCGACTGTTTATTAGTGGGGGAAGATGCGGTGAAAGCTATTGTATTTGACTATAATACCCAAAATTGTGGACGGCGATACTTGGACTTTAGACGCATTTTGGGGCAAGGGATTGCTCGATTTTTGGAACTTTGATACCGCCAATAGCAGTGACAACGGTGAAATGCTTGGATTTCAGTCAATGTATTGCCTCTTCGATCTAATTTCGTAATCAAACCAGGAGTTGCTGATGAGCAGAGATCGCCAGACCCATCCCTTTTTTTTGTTTTGTTGTGTGTAGAGATTGTATTAGTGTTTCGTTATAGTAGCATTTTTTTTGTTTCTGTGTTGTGCGGTACCCTAATGTGTCTATGTGCCCGTAAGGGGCCCCGACCGAGGCAAGTATTGCCACACCAAAAACCTTAATATCCGAGGCGTGTGAATGCTTGTGATGTGTGAATGTTTGCTCTTTTGCTTCCGCCGCAGCGGAATCTACCAGTTTTGTAGTCAGAGTAGTACCAGTTATTATGGTAGTATGCATTGTCCAGCTCATATACTATCGAGGGAGCTAGTTTCAGAAATAGCCAGTGAGTGACGTGCGCGACGGGTAGCTGGTACTACCCCAAACTTCGCACTTGTCGACATGTCTTTGACATAAGGCGTACGTGACTGAAAGCAAGTGCGAACTCACTAGAGCACGGTTTAGTGATTGCATAGTAGCCAAGTGAAGTAGTAGAATGTAAGACAAGGATGCAAAAGGGGATCCCCAAAGTTAGTACGTAAGGTTTCAGACGTGTGCACACGCAAACTAACACAGTATGTATGTATTAACACCCGGTTGGATGGCCACCGACCGGACTAAGTACCTCAGTGTTTTTTGGCATCGGTAAATTAGGTTTTGGGATATCTACACACTGTTTTGCACACATTTAGGGTATGAGTACGCAAATTTAGCACTCTGGGTTTTGAATCCAGCAATCCGGTTCAATCTGCTGAGACCTCCAGGATTGGGGGGCATGAAAATTTATCAAAATCTAAATTTTAATTTTTAATTTAAGCTGCCAACTGTAAATTGTTTGTAAAAGCTATAGTAATAGTCTCATGTTGTTCAGATCTCTTAGGCATTATTTTGCTCAAAATTCTTGTTGCTTTATATTGGTTGCAATAGTAGTTTGTGCCTTACTTTGTCATTATGTAAATTTTGGTTGTTCTGTCTTTCTACTTTGTAGTTTTGAAATTTTCGTTTGAGAAAAGGGCTAGGTCAAAAGGACAGGGCCCGGTTCAAATTGTGCTGGGTACTCCAGAGGCGTCGCACCCGCACAGGGGGGCACCTGTTATAAATACAGGGCCCTGGCCTCCTTGACCTAGCCTTTTTGTGTGTCCAATTGGCATTGAGTTCTATTTACGTCTAGTACCATAGCGGCAAGCGCGCAACTAAGCCTAGCAGTCACATATTTAGTCGTTATTTTGGGAACCTAAATTCAGCATAAAAAGTAGTTTAATTATATTCTAATTACGTTTTGAGTTATATTCTAAAAGGGGACATTTAATTTGAGTGTAAAATGGAAAGTTTTGAATAGTGTAAAAAGAGTGCAATGCAAGCTAGTCGGTTGGCTTGAGGGGAGATTTGGGAGACGGCTGTGTTCATATTTTGGGGGGGCAAGTTATTGGTTTTCTGTACGAACAAATTCTGAGCCTAGTGTACAGTTACCTTTGAGTTAGGTGCACAAGATTCTGAGTATTTCTCGTGCTGTTACAGTATTTCGTATGTATTGCGCAATTGACTCCATTGTGTAAATTCATGTTCTCAGCTTGTCAATAAACGCTTGAGTTTTAATTGTCCGAGTTTGAAGGTCTACTTTTGGTCTCTGTGTTGTCTAAATTAGGGCCCGTAGAGCGATACCTTGGAGTGCTCCCGAACCTGTTATTGAGCGAGTTCTAGACCTGTAGTTTCGACGCTCTCAGCGTCAAGTTGTTTTACTGCGCGCCTTTCGGCACAGATAGGCACCGGTCACGGATATTGAGATAGCCCGCCAGCTCACGCGGATGACATAAGACCGGGGGCCGCAGTATAACATTAAACTTTTACATATGCTTTGCTTTAGTTACTTTGGTATTAATAGCACAGTATGTTCCGATGTGTTTGTAAATTTAATAAATCATTCATTCATTCATTCATTCATATTTACCAAAAATTTCAAAATTTTGAAGAATTGTTTGCTCTGCGTTTTATAGAATTAAATATGTTCTTTTCATATATGTAGCCGTTTTAAATTTAGTGTCCCAAGAAATTAACGTTTACCACAGTAACGCCCCTATTTAGTAAGGACGCAAGACACACCAGCCAAAGAATTGGTTTATTACATTTTACCGCACAACGCAGTAAAGTCCAGAGCAAAATTAAAAGGCCGACTGGCCAACAGCGAACACAACTACCGACTCATCAGTCTGCGAAAAGATAGGTGGCCAGGCTAGACGAGCATATGAAAATTAGGCTGATATCGCCGGTAAGCGATATACGCAGACAGGACTCACATACGTACGTACAACACATACGTAGATTCTCGTCACACCTACCCCCTAAATTAACGCAGTCTGATGAAAAGAAATAGTTCAACTTGAAACAGTTCGAACAAAGCTCAAAAGCTAAGCACTTTTTATGTACATTCTATACAATTTAGGTTTAGTTCTTACAGTCAGTCTAGGTGTGGCTTGGCAGAGAATTCGTTTCATTTCTTCCGTGGCTGGGGGACGCAGGTGGTTGTAGAGGACGGTCGGAATCGGGGGCACGGGCTGGAAAGGGATTTTGGGATATGGGTTGGAAAAGGTGAAGGGGTAGAACTCCAGGCCGGGGAAGTTGTGGCACCAGAGGGTCCACAGTTCTCGGAAACCAGTATGGTTTAGATGGAAATTGTCACTGTCCAGGAGGGCTGCGCTGATATCGCCGGTGGAGGACGGTGCTGTCGACAGCTGAGGGCGGAGGCTCACGACTTCGGGTCTTTGGTCGAGTCCGACCGTATTCTTGCTAACACCTCCGTCGATGGTAACGGTTCGGCTATTCCAACTGTAGTGTGACGGTACACCACTACAGGACTAGCCATAGGGTTGATTAACTGCAGTGCAACCTCGTTGTGCGACGCAGCAACGACTGTTGGTTCAATTACGACACTTTTCTGTGCTAGTTTTCTGGCAGTGGTCCACTATATATTCGCCATTCTTATCTAGTTCAGAGTCTAGATTGTTCAAGCGACACCAAACTGTCTTGACCGATCTAGGAGGTATGCTGTTTGTGTCGATAAGACTGATGGTTTTACCCTTTTTTTTGTTCGTGTGCACTGTTCCTTTTTACCCAAATGATTTGCAACAATGGAATGGGTATCCCAGGCACCTAGGATGTCCATTCCAATGACTGCGTCATATGAGCAATCGTCAGGCACAAGCTCAAAGGATCCGCATGCCTGCTTTTTGCCAAGCTGACATTGTGCAGACACACGCTCCAGTGTATGTAGAGTTTTGCCATATACTCCGTTCAAACTACTAGAAGGAAGTATGTCGGCCGGGTTTGGTTGCAAGTGTTGAGAATGTTGGGATACCCCCTACTCGAGGCAGGTTCTCTTCATATTCTAATTGTAGCGTTCAAATTTATTAATTACAATTTATATCTAAATTATTTTTATAATTTCTGAATTATATTTGGACAGGGGAGCTAGCCTGAGTTTGAGTTGGCGTGGAACCAAATTGTGGATACTACATATGAGTGGCTTAGCTTGCCACTGTCATCGAATTTCAACAAAGCGGGGGGAGGCGCGTTCACGCCGGAAGGGGGCTAGTTAGGTGGACGCGTCATTGAGGACTAGGGTTAGGTTCCCTGAGTTAGGTGGATAATCTGAGTTAGTTTTTATTTGTTTTCTTCTTGTTAGAAAATTGTTTGTTATTATTTTTGAAAATAAAAGTTATCTTCACCAATAAAATGTCTAAATTTTAATTGGTTGTGCGCGTTATTTCTGGACCCTCGTAGGGTTGGAAGGCCTTGTAGCTGTCGTGTGTGATTCCATGTGTGACCCCGGACCTAGGTAAGGTCTTGATCTGAGCGATTTGGAGCAGTTTGCCCCGGTCGGCAAACGTTATTCTGCATTCCATCCGGGCTCGGGCGCACGGTCATTTCTGTCCTTCGGCCCTCGCCGTCACGGCATAAATTCCAAGAGCCCCGTGGTTTGCAGCATAACAAGTGGCAACCGTGACAAAGGATTTTAGGGTCACGCACGACGCCCACTACAGCTGCTTTTAGGCCCCACCCCAAATTATTTTCGAAATTTTAGTTGACAAATTCGTGCTCCACCTCTCTAACTTTTGAAAAGTTGTCGGAAAATTTCCGGCAAAAAGGAGAAAACAAGTAAAAGTATCCCCCATAATTTTCCCTGTGCCAGGGAAAATTTTTGAAACGGTTTTTCCTTGTGTTTAGCGGGTTTGTGGGAAAGAATTTTGGTTAAAACCTAGGAAGAAAGAAAGAAATTTTGAGAAAGAAAATAAAAAACGAGACCCCAAATAGTGGAAAAGAGTGAAAAAAAGTAGATATCCCCGTTAGGAAGCATTCAAAAAAATTTTTGAGTGAGAAAAGGGGTGCCGTTTCCAAGAAAACTTCCGGAGTTTTTGTGGAAAAAATTTTGAGCCAAATATATAAGTGAAGGGGACGGCCTCCAGAGCAATTTTTGCGCTCCGAAACCGGTTTTAAACGAACCGGCATAAAATTCTGGACCCAGAAAAGTGGTTTTGAAAAAACGTTTATTCATTTTTGAGCTTAACGATGCAATAAGCCTAAGCCTAAAATTTTTCGAATTTTTCAGAAAAGTTTTATTTTCTTTGTTTGTGCCTATCAGTGCCATTTTTGAGGCTTAAGATTATTTTCAAAAAAAATAGCGTAAAATTCTGGTACTAGGGGTCATTTTCTCGCATTTTTAAAACTGAGTTTAGTATTTTTCCCGACCATAAGCCTAAGCCTGGAAAATTGAAAATTTTTCAAATTTTGCGTATTGACCCAAGTACTGCCTCCCAGCGCCGTATTTTTGCGGCCGGGGAGTTTGGTTTTTGGATTCAGCGTGAAATTTCATCCCTAGGGGTCATATTGCCGGTTTTTAGCGGCAATTTTAATATTTTTCTCCACCCCAGGTCTAAGCCTAAATTTTTCAAATTTTGGGGGAATTTCTGAAACTGCCCTAGCTTCCCCAAAAGTAGTCTAGGGTAAATTCCGACTACAGAATCGGCTCCTACGACCCTTGAAATCCTAGAAACAAGTGGGATTCAAATTTTTACATCGCAAAATTTTTCACACGGGGCATATATAAATAACCCCATCCGTGAGGCTCTCGCTCACGAAGTTTCGGATATTTCGAGGCTGGGCTCGCTCAAAAGCAAATAAGACCCCGTCAAATATTTATCAAAAGTTGCGCACCACCCCCCCCCCCCTCAGCTCTAAAAAAAGTATCCGGCGTAGAAAACCCGGATTTCTAGAAAATTTTGGCCGATATACCCCCAAAAATCGAAAAAATTTCGATTTTTAAAAATTTTGAAATCTTTGTCCGAATTTTTAGTTTTGAGAACCGGCCAAAAAGTCTTTGTACTGACACAAAATAGCGCACCTCTGGACGAAACTTTGGCCAGAAATATCTAGTTTTCGCGATTTTACGGGGAAAATCAAGTTTCCGAACTGAGACTCAATATTGACCCCAAAATACCCCTGTAGCGCCCCCCACACGAGTTGTGGAGTAAAACCAATAGCACCAAAAGTTTTGCCGCCCCCGAAAACCTAGGAAACCAGACCGTTTGGGTCGAAAAGTTCCATTTTTCGAAAAATTTTAATTTTCGTTTTCATTTTTGGCCAAAACCTGAACTTTTCATTTTCAAAAGCCCCGTAGGGTATATAATCACCCGTTTTGCTCACTTTCTTTGGTATTATGGTAATAGTTTGCTCAGAGCAACTTGTAGTTTGGTCCCGATAAATAATTTTCCAGAAATTTTGCGTTTTTCGAAAATTTTTACTCTCCCAGCTCATTTTTGGTCAGAAACGGCCAAAAATCACTGTTTTCAAGCCGTAATGTCTTTTTGCACACGCGAATCCCCCACAACGTGCAAGTGAATAGAAAATACCCCTTGGCCTCGAATTTCTGCAAAATTTTCGAAAGTTTTGCTCAATTTTTCGATTATATACATCAACGTACATAATCGACATTGGTGCGCAACTTGAAACTCCGGAAATTTTCAAATATACATTTTCTGCTGGACAGGAATTTTGCCCAAATTTGGCAAAATTTTTGAAAATTTGAAGTATATACAGTGAGTATTACGCATACATTCGGTAAATTTGGATAAATTTTTTTGTATTTTTAGGCAAAACAGCCTCATCGCAGCACCCCTAAACGCATTTCTAAAAGGGAAGTGCTGCTCAAAAATTTTTTAGCTCTGAGACTTAGATAAAAACCGTGAAAGTCGAAAATCACCACTACGTCATATATGACGTAGTGAACTAAATTTGAGTTTTTTTTCCTTTTCTAAACCCACTAATCCCCGGCGATAGCAAAATACGCCTAAGAGGGGAACCCCTTTTCGTTTTGCCATAGAAACACCCAAACTTGAAAATTTTTCCGGAAACTTTTTCCGGAATTTCGGAATTTGGAATCGACGCCCGGCGAACCTGAAAACTAATACCCTAAGGGTCCCCGTTTTCAATTTTATTTCGGAAATTGCGGACATTTAAAATTTTCTAAATTTTCAACATCTTCTGTTTTTCTAATATTAGTGAATTCACCACCTTCTCAGCGGCAAAATACGCATTTCTAAGAGGAAGTGCTGCCAAAAATTTTCTGAATTTCTAGAAAAATTTTGATCCAAATTTACCTTTTCCCCCCTTTAGCTCAATTGTTTTCTTGTTCGCTTTTCAGCCGACGAATAAAAATTTAGATAAAGATAAAGTTTTTCTTTCAGCTAAGTACGGGGCTGTTGCGACTAGGTAATTGAACAAAATACGTGGACATATAAATCTAGTGAGCGTAGCACATACACACATATCATGCGTGGAACAGCCCTAGCCCGCACGCCACCCCCCTCAGCAAGTAGAACCCACACCTTGGAAGGACATCGACCCAACCTGGAGCAGGACCTAGACCAGACGGTGCTCCAACTGCCCCCAGCAGCAACTACCCTGGCACAACTACCTGGAACTCCACACCCAGACCCAGACGCAGGTAGCTCACACTAGCACGCAATACGTCCAATCAGATGATAGTGTAGAGGAGGAATATCAGGAGATGTTAACACGACAACGCTTAGAGCGGCGTCGATTGCGCGCGTTAGGCAAGAAGCAACCACACCGTGTAGGCAAAGAAGATCCCAACAAGGAGCTTAGGGATATGCAGTTTGGACTAGCGAATCAGCGTCCCAGTACAACAGTCCCCTACTATATCACACCGGAGCTATACAATCGAACCAGAACTGGATGAGCAGCAGAATTTAGGCGTAGTTCAGAGTAGTAGTACATGGGACGGAACGCAACACGCCGTTGTGAGGCACGTTCCCTCCCAGGTATCCCAAAACGAAATGGCCGCGATGCAAGGGTATTTTGCTGTTAGTAGTATTGGATCAGCCATCACAAATGTTGTATATTTATGATGGCCGAACCAGCAGAAAACTAACACACTGCTTTTACTCACATTACGGCCTACACTGGGCCACTTTTCAACAAGCAGAGCAGACCGCATTCAAAATAGCAGCTAGGCCAGGCTCGGTTTAAAACCGCAGCCAAAACATAATAGCAACAAAAACAGAAATCAAACCGCCAGCAAGGCGTCGCCCGGGTTAGGTTACTGTAGTCAGGTTTTAGGTAGTTAGGTTTCAAAAGGGAGGGGGCTGACACTTCCCTACAGGTATTGAAAAAAACGTCCACGTTTTTGGCTGGATGAAAATGCTGTAGAGCTTCCTGGGTTTTGGTAAGAATAAGAAAATAATGCTAATAGGCCACATTGTTTGGTAAAGGCGGAATCTACAAACTGTACAATACTGTGCAAAATGTTCATACGGTTGACAACAAAGTAAAACATAACCATAATCTCGCAAATTTAGTTGAAGAAGGTGATCCGTGCGTTTCTGGTTTTACTTTGTTGTGACAAGACAATAAACTCGTTACACTTTTAATTACTTTGCATGCAATACCCTGCTCACACCACCTCTTCTCTTCTCGTCTGCGAAGCTATCTCCTCCCCGTCACCTTTTCACCACATCCCCCCCAGAATTATAATTCTAGTTTAATGCGGGGTATAATGTTCTGTAGGTCTTACAATACGTCCATAGCGTGTTCTATATACTGGCTCCTCTGCATTCATATCGTCATCACTTTGATTAGCTTCTTGGTTAATCTCTACCAGCTCCAAAACGTTTGATGATTCGTCGTCGGGGATGGGCTCTGCAGCGATAGTGGTTTCAGCTCGATTGGGCCGGATATCACCTATATGTCTCGCAATGCCATCAACTTCGATTTTGTTGGGTGCTAAGATTTTTGTTACTTGTTTAAGACTCCATGTTGTTGTGCATTTGGCTCCGGGTGGTTTAATAAGTACCCACTCTCCTACTTTATATTTGTCATGGTAGGGATATATACTAGTTGGTTCTTTGCGACTATCTCCAGGCAGTCCAGAAACATAGTTGTACACCATTTCAAACGGAATTTGTCCGTCTACATTAGGGGTGTTATTATACCACATTGTCATTTCCTCTGGCGTGCTTTTAGAACGAGCGCACATACGTTTAATGGTTCGGTGATTGCGCTCTACAATTCCGTTACCTTTCGGTCTGTAGGCGCCTGAGAGCAACTGAATCACGTTGAACTGTGCAAGTAAATTCTGTAATTCGCTGCTCAGAAAAGCAGTTCCGTTATCTGATAATAGTTCATGCGGAGCCCCACGTTCTAGAAATATTGCTTTTAGTTGAGACACGACTTGTCCGCTCGATTCATCAACTAGCCGTTTCCAGATGCAAAAGCGACTGCAACAGTCAACGATTGTCAAATACGACAAACTTCCGTAGTGGGTTATATCGACTGCTAATCTTTGCCATATCATTTCAACTGAAATTTCGCCTTTCTCATATTTGATTGAGCTTGGATCAATTTGTTGACACTCACGACAGTTCTCTATTACTCTCTTAACGTCGCTTAAACTTATGTTTTTTCCAATTTGTCTTTTGCATAAGTATAGCGTTCTTTTAATTCACAAATGGTGCTTTCGGTGAATTCGAGATATTTCAGAATCATTCACCGCAACGCCACATACAGGCTCGTTTATCCATGTTTTAGGCACACGTGTCAGTCGGTCTGCTAAATTTTTATGTGATGAGACGAGAGTAATGCTTAGGTTTAATTCGTATGCTGTAACTAACTCATCTATTATTGCTAAACGTCGCTTTGTTAGCATTTCAGTGAGTCCCGATGTTCTTATTCGCCTTGTGTTTGTAGTCAATGTTTTCAGCCAGCCATACACCGTTGCAGAATCTGTTATCAGGTTAATAGTTTTCAGGTCCCATTTTATTGCCATATTCAACCCTTTTATTACGGCTTCTAGTTCGGCACTGTTGATGTACGAGCCATCTCTTTCGGGTCTTAGCCATGTTCCGTCTTCTACTATTTCACCGTCTATTGCAACGCAGGCACCAAGTGCAATAGAGCTCGCGTCACACCAAACTTCACCTTTGGTCTCGTTGGGTACAGTCCACGTTCCTTTCACAGGATCATTTGTTAACACTCGATTCTTCATATCATTTACTAGTATTTGCAGGTATTCAGTCAGCTGGCTATCCAAATCCAAGCCTACGCTTTTCCTTTTTAAAATAGCACACATAACCCGTAGCCAGCTGGCCACTGGATAATGGCCAATAAGTGAACCACATAAAGAGTACATTTGTCGTTTTGTAAGACTGCTGCTAGACGTTTCCACAGGTTTATCACGTTTCCATACGTGTTTTCCGGTTTTAGTGTTAACCGTCACTCTTAAGCCAAGTATTCGTGCGTCGCTCAGATTTTCTGGTGCCTTAGAATCCAGTCCAAATTGAGACAGGTGCCCTTGCAGTATCTGAGGGCTCACTTTTATGTTTTTACACGCAATGTCGTCAATGTAATTATCACACTCATTCGCAATGTCTGGGTGCATCGACAGGACCTTTCCAATTATTGCGTCCATTGCCTTTGGAGCAATGCTGAGACCGAAACCCATTCGTGTCATGACATAAGTCTCGCCTTTGAATTTAACAGCCTGGTGATATTGTAACTCTGGATCAATTCTGACTTGCAAGTAGGCCTTCTTAAGGTCAACCAATTTCAGATTTGATCCCATTTTACGCCAAGCGCGGAGTTTTTCAGAGCATACTGCACTTTCTTTCCCAGGATAGCTTACGATGTGCTTATTAAGCTCTCTGTAGTCCATGATCGGCCGGACACGTCCCTTCATTGGCTCATCCTTTGCCATGAACGCAATGAATCCCTTTATTTGGCCATGTTTTGACGGTTCATGTTTAACAAGCCAACCGTCTGAAATCCAGTTTTCAATTTCTTTGTCGAACAGAACTCTAGACTGTGGCGACATTCCGTAGTCAGAAACTTTATTGTGCAGTTGAACAGGACCATTTTTCCATTTCCATCTAAGGCACCAGTATGTGCCGTTAAACCACGCCTCAAAGTCACTTTCAGAATTAGTAATATTGTTAGTTTTCATACAGCTCAGTGTTATTGGAATATCGCTCGGTGATTTCGAGGTCAGTTTTCTGGCGTGTAATGTAGCTACGCCAGTTTTATCGACATGTATCCCCCCAGACAACGTAATAAAATCCATTCCTAGAATTAAGTTCACATGGGGGGAAAATAGCGGACACTGCATAACAAGAAATTCCATAGTTAGGTACCGAGAACCGTTATAGACCCGCAAATTTATAATACCAGCAACAGGAACATTGTTGCCGTTCAACATCCGAATATTATCATAGTACGCCACATTCAAACGTTCTTCTAGACCGAGTTCATTTATCAGTTTTTCCGTTATAATTGACGATGTGCAACCAGTGTCCAACCGACCTATTACGTTGGTATCCCCAATTGTTACAGCAAACGTAGGTAATTTCTCTACTAAGGTAGGGAGGCGTCCATTGGCACATATGGCGCCTCCCCGATTTCGTTTCCCGATCGACACTTTGCCGCAATATGACCTTGCTTTTGACATTTGAAACACGTGATTCTACAGACTTTCTGCGAGTGGCCCTTTCGGTCACACCCGCGGCAAATTAGGTCGTTCCGATAGGTACCCTCGTTTGGGCGGCCATATTGACGTTTCGCCACCGCTACCACAGTATCACTGTTTCGATCAGACAGCACAGACTTTGCACACGTCACAATGTCATGAATGCTTTTAGTGTCTCCTTTCAAAGCCTTGACTTGTGCCGCTACATCAACTGGAAGCCCGGACACAAATTGACAAATTAGGATCAAGTCGTCCTTGCTCCCGGCTATTCCCAGTAGGCGACGTAAATCTGCCAAAAATGCTTCTACAGTTTCATTGGTCTGTAGGTATCGGGATTTAAAAGACTCGTACGCTTGGTATCGGGTGAGCGAAAACGCTGAAATCAAAGCGGTTTTAATTTCAAAATAGTCCCCCTTTTTTTCTTCAGGTAGCTGGTCAAACACTGAGAAAGCGGGTCCATGCAAAAATAATGGGACAAAGTTAGCTAAATTATCCACGTTCTGCAGTCTCGCCACCAGTTCGACCTTTTTTAGCCATTCCACGATATCTTCTGCGCCATCACCATCGAAACGCTTGATAATGTCTGTAAACCGGACAGACATTTTTGTTCCAAAAACGCCAAAATAGCTTGTTGTGACAAGACAATAAACTCGTTACACTTTTAATTACTTTGCATGCAATACCCTGCTCACACCACCTCTTCTCTTCTCGTCTGCGAAGCTATCTCCTCCCCGTCACCTTTTCACCACATACTTCAGCAAAATTTAGTAAAAGATTTAGTTTTTGCCAGATTATGTAAACAACAAACTTTATAAGTATAACTTTATAGATCAAATTTCATTAGAAGTGAGCAGTCAGTGAAGATACCGGAACCGAGAGTTTGTTAGCGGCCAAGGGCTAGGCGTGATATTGGGCAGTGAGTGCCCATGGTTTGGGGGCTGGGATGTCCAGTTGACAGGGACTGTATTGAGGGGGATGACCGCGCCGCCTTGCATTAGAAAAGTGGCGGTGACTATCGTTGGTGCAGCGTCCGGCGCCAGTTGAGTTGGCGGCACGTACTGATTGTGCCCCTGTTGAACTGGCGGCACTGGTTGATTGGGTTCCAGTTGGACTGGCGGCGCTCCCACTGGTTGACCGGGCCCCAGTAGGACTGGCGGCGCTCCCCCTGAAGCAGTAAATAGGGAGTTTCCTAGAATGCAGGAGTAGGAATAATTACTGTAATAGCGTGACAGAAAACTGACTAATCAAAACTGACTACAAATCTGATCGTGACAGATACAATCACACAGAGTACTCTCAGCACTACACTTCTCCCTCTTCTAGAAGAAGGTAAGCCGGTAATAGTCATCATTCACTGGATTGTATCGTAATGGTGGTTGTCTAAAACGACGTGGATATCTTCTAGCCAAATTGTCCAGATGCTTAAACGTTACGACCCTGGTAGTAGGCAAACTTGATTCTTTCTGCTGTTGATTGCTGGGCTGGTAAGTCTCGGTTCCCGTCTTTGCAGCCAAACTTTTACTGTTGTCATGTTCTTGCGGTTCGCACATATCGCTGCTGTTACGACGATGATACCGGCGTAAACGGTTGAAATGAACAACTTTACTGGCTGTTCTTGTGCTGCCGACCTTTTTAATCAAATAACTGGCATCTGAAACTCGCTGAAGGACAACGTAAGGGCCACTCCAATAAACATGAAATTTGCGTCTTGTTGTAGATGGAGTGAACAACCACACCTCGTCGTTTTCTTCAAAAGGGGGCCCCCAAACTTTATCATCATAATATTCTTTTTGACGTCTTTGAACCCGTAGACCCGTTTGTTTTGCTCTTTCGTAAGCTGTTGTTAACGCTTCTGTTAAGTACTCAACGTAATTACGTAGCGGCTTAGATTCGTCGGGCGGTAGCAGGAAAACTGCATCTGTGGCGGATCTTAGTTCTCGACCAAACATTAACTTGTTTGGTGTGAAGCCAGTTGAACTACAGACACTTGCTCGGTATGCGCCCATAACCAATGGCAAAATTTCGTCCCAGTCTGAGCCTGTGTCATATGCCATCTGGCTTAGCATAGAGATAATGGAGCGATTTAATCTTTCCACCAATCCTGCTGATTGAGGGTGAAAAGCGCTAGATCGAACTTTTTTAATTCTTAGGCTATCACACACTGATTGAATTAGTTTATTATCGAAGCTTTTGCCTTGGTCCGAATGCAGGGTTTCCGGTATTCCGTACCTGCTGAAAAACTCTCGAACCAGAATATCTGCTACAGTCTCTGCTTCCATGTTGGGTAAGGCGTAGGCTTCGGCATATTTAGTGAAGGAATCGATTACTGATAGTATATATCTGTTGTTTTTTTGAGACTTTGGAAGAGGGCCAACAAAATCCATTTGGACGTACTGAAGCGGTCGTCCAGTGATTTGCTGTTGAAGCGGCGCTCGTTGTTTCCGTTTACCGGTTTTTGTTGCCTGGCAACTTTCACAGGTTCGGCAATATTCTTCTATGTCATTTGACCAACCAGGCCAATAAAACCGTTGTTTAATGCTGTCAACCATTCGTTTCACACCTCTGTGACCAGACATTGGGCAATCATGTTCCAGTTTCAAAATTTCAGACACACATTTTTGTGGGCAAACCAACTGTAAAACAAATTTTTGGTTCTCAGCTGGCTGGTAGCGCCGATACAATAAGGAATCATGAATGCTTAGTTCATCGAACTTGTCATAGAGCCGTCGCAGACGTAAATTTGCGTAATCTTTGTCTTTTTTAGTAGGGTGCTGGCGCTTCCGAATCATGGTATACAGTTCAGAAATATCCGGATCGTCTTTTTGCATTTGACGCAAACGGTCGACGTTACTATACTGAATTGCTTCTGCACCATAGCCTTTATCTGCTTCTGTTTGGCTAGTGTCAAAAGCCATACACCATTTGCAACCACACTGTGATAGCCGAGAAAGAGCATCAGCATTAGCATGAGCAGTTCCTGGTCGAGCGACTATTTCGAAATCCAGTTCTCCAAGCTGCTCCAACCATCTCCCTAGCTGACCATCGGCATCCTTAAAATTACGCAACCACTTGAGAGAGCCGTGATCTGTTCTGATCACAAAATGTCTCCCGAGCAAATATGGTCGGAAATGGCGGGCAAACTCTACAATGGCTAACAGTTCCCGTCGTGTGGTGCAGTAACGCCGCTCAGATTTGGACAAGGTTTTGCTGCCGTAGCTGATTGGCCGTTCCACACCGTCTTGAATTTGAAGTAGCTCTGCACCAATAGCGTTAGCTGACGCGTCAGTATCTAGCACGAAAACAGAGTTGTCGTCAAAACGGGGGAACGCCAAAACGGATGGTTCAGTTAGTTTTTGTTTCAGGGTTGTAAAACTTTGTTCACACTGTTCAGTCCAATCAAAGGGCACTCCTTTCTGGGTCAACTGATAAAGAGGCACAGCTAAACCAGAAAAATTGCGTATAAATTGGCGATGAAATTGTGCAAAACCCAGAAAAGACAATAGCTCAGAGACGTTCACAGGCCGCTTCCAATGAGCTACTTTTGATACCTTAGCCGGGTCAGGATGAATTCCATCTGCACTGACAAGAAAACCCAAATACTTGACAGTGTCACACAAAAAGTTGCACTTTTGAGGTTTGAGCTTAAAACCTGCCGCTTTTAGACGCTCAAAAACTTTCTCCAAGCGAGCGTGATGTTCTTCTTTCGTTTTGCCAAACACAATAATGTCGTCCAGGAAAATGAGACAATCTTGCCACTGTAAACCTCTCAAAACCCTTTCCATTGCTCTTTGAAACGTGGCAGGCGCATTTGACAACCCAAAAGGCATGACCTGAAATTCGTATAGGCCAAACGATGTTATGAATGCCGTTTTGGATTTGTCTTCGTCCGCCATCTCTATTTGCCAATAACCTGAAATTAGATCTAAGGTCGAAAAGTATTTCGCGCCGCCGAGAGCGTCCAAACTGTCTTGAATATTCGGTAGTGGAAAACAGTCTTTCTCCGTAACGTCATTTAGCTTTCTAAAGTCGACACAAAATCTTGTTGTTCCATCTTTTTTCGGAACTAACACTATCGGAGACGCCCAAGGTGACTCTGACTCCTTAATCACCTGGTGTAGCAACATGTCATCAATCATTTTTTTGACATTTTCTTTTTCCGCCGGAGGTAGTCTGCGCACCCTTTGCTTGATCGGCTGGCTATCACCAACATGTATTCGATGCTTTGCCACATTACACCGACCATAATCTGCAGAGGAGAAAGCAAACAAATTGGCGTAGCTGTCAAGGAGTGTCCACATGGCATTTTTCTCAGCAGCGTCGTCAACGTGATCCAAATTCACTAACTGACGCAATTTCAGTTTCATCTCGTCCAATGGCAGACCAGACGAGCCGTCTGTTACGGGTGTCTCGACATTGGCGATCATGCTTTCTGTGAAATCATCAACTTTCTCAAAATTGCCCACAATCGTGCCTTTATGAACCAGTTTTTCGTAGCTTGTCGGGTTAGCTAACATTACAGGTACTTTCTTATTTCGCAGTAACGTTACCGAGTGTGCAACCAAACAAGCATTCGTTTTCTTAAAAAACTGCTCCGCAGGTGTTATGACTCCGGTCGAGCCTTCACTGGCACCAAGCGGAGTAGCCCAAACAACCTTTTTGCAGTATGGCGGAACAATAACAGTATCGACTAAACTGACAGAATGCAATAACTGACGGTTATTGCTGATCTTTCTGTCAGCACGTATTACAAAAGGAATTTTTCCTTTTGGGTGCATAACACACTTGGCCGGAAAATCAACAATACAGTTACGCAAAAAGTCCGAGCCCAATATACAGTTTCGTCCAAGAGTCTTAGCAACATAAAATTTGTGAGTAGTTGAATCAAAAGATAAATTGACAGTTAAGCTGACAGTACCCAAAATGTCCAAATTTTCCTTATTAGCAGCCACCAATTTACTGTTAGTATAAGTTAATTCCAAATACTTTGTTTCCTGCAATTTTTTAAAAACGCTGCCTGAAATGATACTTTTTGCAGCACCAGTATCTACTAAACAATCAATAGTAATTCCATTTAAATTAATCGAAATTTCAGGGCACAGTTCACTAGATGAAGGCTCTATCCATCCAGCTGAATAGGTCTTTACCCCAGCTTTAGACGTTCGACCCTTAACGTCTGGGGTTACTCGTTTTCCGAAATGTCTGGGGTCGACGGACAAACTTTGCTTATGTGTCCCAGTCCCCCACAACGATAACACTGTATCTTTCCCTTTCTTGCAAACGCAGTTCCACCAGTGGTCTTGCTTTCATTAGTTTTCTGTAAATTAAACGCGGGGCGCTTCTTTTCGGATTCCAAAATTTTTAGACGCTGATTAATGTTCTCAAGATACTTCTTGACTTCGGATAACGAGCTTTTCTCACCGGCTGCCGGTTTGTTGAGCTTTCGCGTCAATTCGGTCTTACGCGATCTACCAACAGCGTCGGCTTCTAGAACATCGCTGTCAGAATCCGTCGACTCATAATCTAGCTTTGAAACCGCGTTAGTCACTTTCTTAGACCCCCCGAAAGTTCCTTTAGAAGTGGCAAAATCCCCTCTCTCTTTTGTCGCAACCACCTCCATCTGCTGAGCAAACAGCAATGCCGCAGCAGTGTCCGCCGGCCAGGCTTCGCGGACTTTACGCCGAAGTTCCGAAGGCTCAAGACCCTGAATAAATTTGTCCTTAATTAGCGAATCGCGAACCTCCGCATTCGCTCCCGGATAGACGCGATCCACCAGACATTGAATAGAACACTTGTACTGTTCTAGAGTTTCATCAAAACGCCGTTTGCGGTTATGGAGCTCACCTTCGTACAATAAACGCTTAGTAGGCGGCTCAAACCGCTGTTGCAAATTCGACTTTAGACCCAAAGTGCCATCAGGTAAGTCCTCCCAAGGGCCATCTTTCACCGCCCCCGGCAAACCGTGAAAAACGTGGCTGGCATTCCCCGTCAGAGATATCAGCAGCCAATCTTTCGTTTCCGCCGCAGACCATCGGTTTAGACGACGACAGCAATCGAAATGGTCTGCCCAACGCCGGAAGGGAGAAGACCCGTCAAACACCAGCGGCTGGGGACCGGAGACAACAAGGCGTGCAGGCTCTTGTTGATCCCACCGCTGCCACCAAATGTAATAGCGTGACAGAAAACTGACTAATCAAAACTGACTACAAATCTGATCGTGACAGATACAATCACACAGAGTACTCTCAGCACTACAATTACCAGTCCAGTCTGTACCTATAGGGTTCTGGTTCAGTGTGTTCACTGCAACCTGTTGTTGGTTGACTGTGGCTGGTATTGGCGCCAAGTATCTCATATGTTAGATTAAGCTAGGGGGTGTAGGGTAGGGATTCGTTCCAGACCAATAGCTACTGGGCGAGTCATGTAGGAAGGGGGTGTCTGTGCGGATGTGAGGGACCAACAGTTGTTGGTTCATGTCCGTTGGTAACTCAACCGGGCATGCGCACCCCGTCTGTGACGGCAGCTGTGGGGATGGCGTTTTGAGTAACGCCTGCCGTGGTTGTGCCTGCCTTTGCACCTCTACACAAGGTGTGCTTATGAGTGTAGTGGGGGTGTTGGTAGTACCGGCTTGGGTTGTAACCACAGTTGGTTCTGGAGGATTATTGTGTGCTAGCTTAGACTCAATGGTGACATATTCAGGGTCCTGGCCCCATGTTGCACCTGCACAGCCCCTTCCAACATCTCTAGGGCTCATGCAAAACCAGACAAGAAAAATTCAGTTGGGAAAAATCCATCCAGCTACGACCCCAAAATATCCAAATTTTTGCCCACCAAAATTGTTGGTTCAACAACAAGAGTCATCGAACCAGAGGGTCAAACTTTTATGACATTGCCCTCGATTTCGTCAGCCCCAATGGTAACGTTTAGCACAAACAGTGGTAACAAACCAGCGGTGCTAGTTTGTGTGGGACAATGGCACACCCAAACCCCCAGCGGAATCTAACCCTTCCCAGTCAGACCCTTCAATTTTCTCTGAGACAGAAGGGGTATTTATCAACCTCAAAAGTAACACAGACCAACCAGGGCCCGCAGATATTTTTGGAAAACATGGGATCGGGTACAAATTTGGGCAGTCAAACGGGGCAGAACCCGTGTTTTGCAAACTCTCAGATCACAAATTTTGGACCGACACCGGGGTATTTGAACCCAAGTAATTTCGGGGGTGTCTTGACTCAACAGCTACAACCGCAAACCCCACTGTACGATCCCCAGAAACTGCAGAAAATGCTGAAGTTCGTTGCAGACCTGCCGGTCTTTGATCAAGATATCACAAAAACGACCCTCCAGAAATGGCTGCAAAGTTTCACGATGCGTTTGCAAATGGCAATGGTCCCCGTGGACCACTGGGGTTGTATCCTTTGTTTTAAATTTGGAGGCCGTGTGAGCCTATATGCCTCGAAATTGCCACAAGGCGTTTTTGGACCGTCGACAACGGGCCGGAGAGCCCGTGAGAGATTACCTACATGAGCTTCAAACTATAGCTCAAGAAATTTGGCTAGATAGCACTGAGCGGGATGCCAATGTGACACAACAAATTTTCAGCGGTCTAATACCTGATGTTCAGAAGGTGTTAGCACCTATTTACTGTGAAGGGCCCCCTCCCCTGTCGAAAGTGGTAACCCTTTTGGATTTGGTATGTCCCATGGGTAGCGCGGACTGGGTCCAAGATGTGGGCGGTGACCAGACAAATCAAAAATCGGAAATTGGGGGGAGACTAGATTACCGGGGCAAGTATCTACTAGACCCGAGCGCCCAAACAGGACGCGCACCGACCGACGCACCAAACCTCAGTGTCTCAAACCCTATATGCGTTGACCAAGAATAACAAAAAACCAAAAACAAAAATTGCATGATATACTAACAAACAAAATTAGGGAACGGCGTTAACTTTAGCTAATGATTTTTACATTATATTGCGTCCAAATTATTTTACGCTGTTTACTTTAACTATGTCAGTTTTTTTCATTTATATAGTTTACTGAGTTGTCTTCATTATTTTCTTATGTTGAATACTTTCCGTTCAAAAAATGCGTCAAATCAATCTTTGCATGCCAATATAGGCACAAATCAATCTTTACGTGCCAATATTGGCACGCAAAGACGACGGGTTCCTAGGATATTAAATTGAGAGCATTATAGATAAGGGTTTAGAGTAGAATTAGGTCACGCATTAGGTAATTTTTAGTTAGGTTACTAACGGGAGTGGTATGATACGCACTACTAATGGGTGCCATACGGTCTAAAGTCTGGAGTAATTCTCGCTGCTGCATGCAAAATATTAAGTTGTATAATACTTGGCACAATATATTCTACACAGACTCGCAATATATCTATGTATATATGTACTTTTTATGTTCCATCAAATAGAAGCACTGTAGCTAACTGACGCTAATTCGGACTCGGACTCTGACTCCTAACCTCGGTTGAATGTCGTAACAGCACCACTAGATTGGGCAAAAAGTAATTAAGTGTGTTCGAGTATAAAATCTGCAATTTAGGGTGTATTTCAGGGTTTCATTAATTGATCCGCGACCAACGACAAAGACGACAATGTGATAGAGAAGCCAATAATCAGCCACAGCCCACGCCAGGAGTGATTTGTCGAAGTGATCATGTTTTTAGTAGACTTAGCCGACTAGAGCGGTTAGGCCAGTTTACAGATTGGTAAATTTATGATACTCGAAACACTCGGTCTTGACGCAAATTTTTTCTGCCCGATTTTACTTTTCAGTTTGCGACTTGTTTTTCCATCTTACAGTCATCCCTTCTGTTTGCATGACGCTGTCCGTTCTGTTTTTAATTATTACCTTTTACGTCCACGCCAAAATTTTGCACGCGTAGTATTACCATCCTACGGACAACATAAATCCAGATCAGCCATCAACTAGCCAAGGGCCCTTCGGAGTTTTCCACTGAAAGCACAAGAGCAGCAAAACTACAATAAACAGTCGGTGCCGACATAGGTATTGGCCATGAAACAGGATAAACACAAGCTCCACGCAGCAGAGGAACGAAATCGAACTGTAAGTAATTTTGCGTTGCCTTTCGATATACAAAATGTCCCTGGGCGTATTGATCACGATTTGGACATGTGGACAACGTTCGAAAGCCGGATCCGACACAAACATCATGGAGCTCCTTCGTGTTACAAATCCGAATTAGATAGTGATTAGAGGCATGCTTTGAAATGCCGACCCAGAAGCCGATACAAGCGACGGACCCGAACCAAGCGAAGCAGGCTGGAGACATGTTGTTCACTTTCAGGCCGGCGCAAATTGAGAAATTTGAACGAGGAGTGTCGCTGCTGAACAACAACTTTATAATGCCGGTTCTGAGATTGTATGAACGGAGCAGCTGGGTGTGGCCAGATTTGTCAATACCCTGTTTTAACAGAAGACCAGCGGTGCTGCTTGCGGAGTTTGTCAGCAGAAGGAGACGGAGAGGAGAGACTGAGAAGCGGGCGCGCTAGGCGTAAACACAGGGAGAAAGAAGACGAGGATTGGCGTTCAGGGGGCAGCGTTTTACCAACAGGGCCACCCCCAGTTCCAGTGCCAAAAAAAGTGCTCGAGCCATTTTTAGACAAGGACGAAAAGGTGATACTCCAACGTGAATGCTGCTCAGATGAGTCCTTGCCATTGTGACTCCTCGGCCACATATTGTGCCTGATTTGACGAATCTGGGTTCAATCTATCGTTTGCTAGTCCGACAAGGACATACGGATTGCCTGCTTGCGTATACGGATGTCCAACAGTGCGCACTCATATGGAAGGTGAAATTGGCACGACGCGAAGGGAGATGTCGTCCCCAAATCTTTGGTTTCTTCACCAACCGATTCTTGTTTTCCAACCACTACACTGTGCGCCGAGGGCCGAACCACAGTCCAGTTTTTTTTTGAGTATGAAGGGAAACAATGTTACTGTGGTGAGCAGGTCTACTACTACATCAAAACGCGAGCTGGCTACGGTCTCCACAACATCGCGGAGAAATTGGCATGTGCGACCTCGCCGGGGCAGACAAAGGTGATGGGTGATCGGGTCTTGGCTGAGCACAATTGTCGTGCTGGCCTGTGGTACCGTCTGATGGCTTTTCGGCCTATGTACCTAATGTGTTTGACCCGCGCCCAGCAGTTGCCGGAGTCAAAGTCAAGTCAAAGAAGCCTTGCGGGAATTTCGGAATGATGTGCTAGCCGAAGCGTGCTTTTCAAATCGGCGATGGGGCATCGGAGTGCACATCCGAGATCGCAATCTGAAATGGCTCGAGAAGTTCCAGGGTGAGAACTGGCTTGGTCGCTGTTTGAATGCTCGTGCGCGATGTCCTGTTCCCGGAGTTCATCGATTGCCAAACCCGAGAATGGATCCAGAAGGTGTACCGGTCACGGTTGGAGTCCTCTCGAGCCAAGAAAAATCGGCTCAAGCCAGGACAACCACAGCAACCGCAACAGTGAGAATGAGGGGAGGAAGCGGCGTTGGTGTATGTGGGGCTGCCTCTCATGGTTATCTTGGTTTAGAGCAGCATGGTGCCGCATAGACTCAACGTCGTTGGAAACCAGCGTATGACAGTGTAAATTTTGTTGGATTTTCGTCGGGATAGTAATTTAATGTTATTGTTTAATGTTGTTCAACCTATAAAGTGTAAATTGCTGTGAAATTGTTAAATTCTATGTGATAACCGGTAAAATTGTTTGTTTTCTTTTCATATTATAGAGGATTTTGACACCCGAAGGCATGTTGTAGTTCATCTGGCTCGCATGGTTACATTGGTTTAGCGTAGCTTGCCAGGCGTACGATGTCTTGACCCAGGGTGGTTCGTATCCTCGGGCGGACGCTTGTGTCTCGCATGGTTACCTTATTTTAGAGTAGCCTGGCATAGGTGTCTCGCTCAGTCGGACTTGACAGCAGCGTTGGACGCTCGCATGATTATCCTGATTTGGAGTAGCTAGAGCTGTAGGGTCCTTGTTGACCCGGATGTGACGACGCGTTCCATCTGTTTTTTCGCATGGTTATCTTATTTTAGAATAGCTTGGGGATAGGTGTTTCGCATTATTTAAGACTTTCAGCAGCACTTCCTTGCATGGTTATCTTAGTTTAGAGTAGCTTGGTCGTGGTTGCTTTGGGAGGACGATCAACGGAGGTGGCCACCGGCGTCTCGTTTGGTTATCTTGATTTAGAATAGCTTGACGTATGTGTTTTACCAAGGTAGGATTGTCTTCTCAGCACGGTACTTGCTCTTCGCATGGTTGTCTTGATTTAGAATAGCTTAGAGTAGGTATCGGTCGTGCGTTCATGGATTTGACATTATGGTGATGACGGTACGCGCAGCTTTCGCATGGTTATTCTGATTCGGAGCAGCTTCAGTTGCGTGGGCATGGAGGAGGGCGTGTCGTTCCGGCGTCGGCGATCGCATGGTTATCTTGTTTTAGAGTAGCTTTCGTCGGTTCTGGGGTCCATGCCTTCTGACGAACCCTAGCTAAGTTTTGCTTCGGTAGTCGCATGGTTTTCTTGTTTTAGAGTAGCTTCTGCCGTGGTAACGCGAGCTTGGGTGAAGACGACCAGTCGTATGCTCTCACGAAGTAAACGTTAGCCACCCTCTCCAGGTGGGAGGGTCTCTACCCGTAGGGTATGAGAGTTCACAGACCCCATCCCAACCAGTAAGTTTTGCGGCCTATACGTGGACTGCAGCACGCTCCACTGGTCCCCTTGGCTTCGGCTTATAGGGGGCACCCTCTCACTGCAGTTTCACGGGGGCTGTGAGGTAATAGTTAACACATGTTTCATGGCGTAGAAAGCCAGAACACTGTGAATACTAGAGGAGTCGTGACCCTAGAGTGCAAAGGCTGGATTATGTGTAGCAAAAGTGACGCATCTTTTTCTTTGTGTACTTGTGTACTAATACTGTACATACCTATTTCGAACCTCAACACTTGTACTTTATTTTATTGCCATTACTAAATTGCTCAATTAACATGTACAGATTAGTGATTGTCATATTTGAGCTTATTGTCTATATATACTCACAAATTTGATGTACAGATAGTTTAACATTACATAGTATGTACAGAATGTCGTAGGTCATATGTATTTTAGTTATACAATTAGTACACTCATCTACACTAGTTTTACTTATACCGTTGGTTCGTTTTGTCTAGTTTTTTTTCTGTTTCATTAGTTAAAAATTCACGAAAATTGACACTAGTCTTGAGTTTTAACTAACACACTAGAACGTTTAATACTAAAATGTGGTTTGACCAACTTGTTGGTTTTGTAGTAGTATTTTCTGGCACATTGGACTTTCTGGTACATACACATCCTTTATTTCCCACTTCTAATATCTTTAATAGCAGTGAAAAATACAAAATTAACACTTACACAGATTTATTGACAATATTTTAGTAAAACAAGCAAAAGAATGTAAACTGCAGTTCGAATTCGCGATAGAATGGGTAACCCGGGCATTCACGGAGTTTTGGGGTGTGTTGATCCAGTTTATCTGGTTTGCAGTTTGCAGACGACGCCCCAGGCTGGAGGCAAGCAGTGTCACCGTGGCAAGATGCCGAACGAATCGGGTCCGCAGCATGAGAACGAGCCGGCTGCCACAGGGCGAAAAGCCCTTATAAAAATTCTAACCTGAAACATAACAGAATTTTAATTTACTATAACTATACTGCATACACATTCCTGCATTACAACATTACGACCACAGCACTCAGTACAGAGCCTATCACTTTAAACTATGTACGTATATGCTGTGCAACAGCCCAGCAAAAGGGACCGGCACATATAAATTTTACTACGCAGGCGAAAAGTAATGTGTAGTCTCTGTACTGAAGGATGTGCAGTGGGCGCCATATTGGGGACGGTAGAAAAGAGGGGGGCTCCTGTTGGTGATTGAAATTCCGAATTTTTCAGATTTTTTCTGTTGACCCCCTTGACACCTCCCAGCGGCATTTTTGTGGCCCGGGAGTAATTTTTCTGAACTTAGCACATTATTTTGGTCCGGAGGACCATATTTTCGGATTTTTAGAACTAAATTTAGTATTTTTCCAAAGCCTGAGTCTAAGCCCAAAAATTTCGGATTTTTCAATTTTTCAATTTTCGACCCTGTGTCCGAGTCCCAGCGCCATTTTTCTGACAGTATTTTTTCTAATTCAGTGCGAAATTCTGGCCCTAGGTGTCATATTGCCAGATTTTTAGCGGCAGTTTTAACATTTTTCACCACCCTAAACCTAAGCATAAAATTCCAATTTTTTGGAAAATTTTTGAATCGGCCCTCAGCCCCCCCCCCAAAATTTTCCTAGGCTAAAATCCGATTTTCAGGCCTGGGCTCGCTCAAAAGCGAATAAGACCCGGTCAAAACTTTTCAAAAGTTGCGCAGCAAACCCCCCCCCTTGCTCTGTAAAAAGCATCCGATGTAAAAAACCCGGATTTCTATAAATTTTTGGCGGATATTTTTTTTCAAAAATTTTGAAGTTTGCTTCAAATTTTTAGATTTGAGTTTTAAAAAGCACTAGTACCAGCACCATATAGCGCAGCTCTGGACGCAGTTTCGCCCAGAAAGAATCAATTTTCGCGATTTTACGGCCAAAAAGACTTTTTCGTGGCCGGACCCAATTTTGACCCCAAAACACCCCCATAGCGCCCCATACACGGATTTTGGGGAAAAGCGAATAGCATCAAAAGTTTTGACGTCCCCGAAAACCTAGGAATTCAGATTTTTTAGGTCAAAAAGTACAATTTTTACAATTTTTTAAAATTTTTGTTCTCGATTTTATTTTTGCCGCTAAGCCTAAATTTTCGCCATCGGAGGCCTAGTAGAGTATATAATCGCTAGTTTTTCCTGCTTTCTTCTGTGATAAGTTGTTCAGGGCAGCCCACTGGTTAACACCGACCAGCATTTTTCCAGAAATTTTAGGTTTTTGGAAAAATTTTTACTCCCCTGCTCATTTTTGGCCAAAAACAGCCAAAAATTACTCATCTCGGGCCGTAGCGGCTAAGACTTAGCGTCCCCCGCCGAGAATTTTTGCACACGTATGCACTGTAGCGTATACGTGAAAGGAAAAACACCCTTCACCGCGAATTCTACCAAAATTTTCCAAATTTTTACCAAATTTTTGATTATATTCATTGAAGTATATAATCGACATCTCTGAACGCTCAAAAATTTCGAAAATTTTCAAGTAGGCTATAGGACACGGCACCCACGTACAGTACTGAGTTGTAGAGCCGTACACGAATTTTTCTTGACCAGAATTTTGCCCAAATTTGGCAAAATTCTTGAAATTTTTTGAGCACACCTAGCATACACTAGGTATACACACAGTAACTTCGGGCAAAACTTTTTGTATTTCCAGGCAAAACAGCCTCATCGCAGCATTCTGAGCATGTTTTCTAAGGGGAAGTGCTGCTCAAATTTTCCAAACTTCTGAGACTTAGGATTTTTTTATAAAATTTCTCCAAATTTTCACTTTCCCCTCCCGAATCCAAATCGATCCACGGCGACAGGAAAATACGCCTAAGAGGGGAACCCCTTTTCGTTTTGTTCTCGAATTTCCTACGACTTAGAAATTTTTCTGAAAATTTTCGGAAAATTCTGAATTCGAAATCGACGCTTGGCGAACTGAAATTCTAACACCCTAAGGCCCCCTTTTCAATTTTTCTTCGGAAATCACGGACTTAGTCAATTTTTCAAGAAAATTCGAAATTTTCAAAATTACTAAAAAATAATATTTCTCTATTTTCAGCATTTTCAGCACTCCCTCAGCAGTTAAAAACGCTTGTCTAAAGGGAAATGCTGCCCAAATTTTTCTAAATTCTCAGACTTCTCAGACTCAGACAGAATTTCAAGCCCGAATTTACTGATACCCCCCTTAGCTCAATCCTTTTTCTTGTTCACTTTTAGCCGGCGGACAAAGAAATTATTCTTTTAGCTAAGTGCGTACTGTTACAAGTAGGAAGACACAAACAGTTGAGTGATAGTGAATTAGGGAAACTTGAGCACATACGTATATAGTGACCACACACACACCATGGTCTAGCCAGAACACCGCCCCCATCAGTCAACCGAACACAGACCTTGCAGGAGAGTCGACCCAACGCCAACCAGGCCCCCAACCAGACCCTGTCCCAGATACCATCAGCCACAACCTTGGCCCAACTACCTGGAACCCCGACCCACTCCCAAGTATAGGTAGCCAACCCCAACACGCAAAACAACCAGTTTAGCGATAGTGCAGATGAGGAATATGAGGGTATGTTGACACGACAGCGCCAAGAACGGCGTCGGCTACGCGCGCTAGGCAAGAAACGACCAGACCAAGTCGGACAAAATGATCCGAACAAAGAGCTCAGAGATATGCAGCTAGGCCTAGGAAATCAGCTCCCACCGCAGCATTCATCTGCGTTGTCTCACCGCAGCTATGTAATCGAACCAGAGTTTGAGGAGCCTGGGGGCTCGGGCGTAGGGGTAGGCGTAGTCCAGGGTAGCAGTACCTGGGACGGAACGCGAAACGCCGTTGCGAGTCACGCTCCCTCCCAGGTGCACCAAAACGAAGCGGTTCTAAGCCAAGGGTATTTTGCTGGTAGTAGCATAGAGTCAGCCACGGCCAATGTTGTACTTGCAGGGTCTAACCCCCATGTTGCACCTGCACAGGTCTCTTCAGCATTAGTAGGAACTGCCCCGAATCAAACTGGAATTGAGCCGTGATGTCCTTGCCGCCTTGCTGACCGTGCCGTGCTATCCGAGCGACCCGACAACACGCGCAGCCCAACGCTCCCAAGCTGGTTCCTGATAGTGCCAGATTGGACGCAAGCCTTGTAGTTAGTTTGTGCATGCGTGTCGGTCGTCGGTCAGTGTGTACTTGTAAGTTGCAAAGGATCGCAACAGGAAATCTAGGTAGGGGAACAAAGGACAGTTAGAACGTTCGTAGGATGTGTGTGGTATGAATGTGAGTGTGTGTGGCCATAAGAAGAAGAAGATCAGATTTTAGTTGTTTCGATGGGATTGTGGGTGTTGAAATTGTGGGTGAAAGGTGCGGAGAAGTAGCTGCGAGTAGGTGGGTGGCGTACGCGACGGGTACCCGGCCAGCATCCCGAAAATTGCGTCTGTGAACGTGCCATGCACGAGGCGTACGTCGTAAGAAAGCAGGCGCGAGCTCGCCAATAAAAAGTGAGGTCCGGACCGTAAGGGTCACTAACAGGAGTGAATGTTGTGGGGGAACCAAAATTTAGCTAGGTACGTGCGGGTCTTTTTAGGTAAGGTATGCGTGTAGTGAGTTTACGTAGGGATAAACGGCCTAACTGACCGATGGGCTTTGGAGTATTCTGGCCGAAGCGGGCACTCGGGTAGCGATCTCGAGTTCATCTGGTGAGACCTCTAGGAAGGAGGGGGGCATGGGGAGATCGAAATCGATGGGTAAATGGGGGGGTAGATTTGCGGTTGTGGCAATTTCGGGTCGGTGTGATTTTATCTTTTGTTATTGCTTTCATTTCTTGGTTTTACAAGGAAACGAGTTCTAAATTATTGGAAAAAGTCGAAATTCCTGAGTGGGTTACTAACATAATTGCGTACTTAGACCACCTGCTAATAATCGCCAAAGACGCACAAGTTCTGACTGACCACGTCAACTTAACGCTGCACATGCTTAAAAGTTTAGTCGCGGCCCGCCACCGGCTCGAGCCAATGTCTAACTCGTAGCCGGTTCAAAACAAGAGAGAAGTGAATATGTGCACCACCTTGTGCTCGACCACCTTATGGGGAGATATGAAAAACAAATAAACATAGGTAAATTTGGCCAAACGCCTTAACATAGGTAAATTTGGCCAAACGCATTATTTAAAGAGCTTACCTAATTTGAAAGTTGAAAGTCAAAACCTTAAGTAATTTCAATTAACGAAAATATTTCCTATTATATCTTCATTTTCCATTTCCTATGTTTACCCAGAGAATTCCCAACGGTGACACATGGACATGAAGCTCCCTCTGGCACCCCATGCGGAGTCTCATAGTGTCACACGACGCCACGTGGGGCGCCCCATGTGTCATCTTGTGACACAAACACCCGTGGAGCGCACCACGACGAATGTCTACAATTCTTTACATCGTGTGAAACAGGCGTGAGGCACCAGCAGATGAATAACACTCTGTGCGACTGAACAGTAAGTCAACGGAGACTATCTCTTTTCAAGGCAACGGTTACCAACACCTGCTTTTTTATATAAATTTCTGGACAAATTCTTTCCTATGCATTACAATACTTGTCTGTATACTTTGTTTTGGACCAATTGTTTTTGCAAATTTAACCATAAGGATCAATTTATGCTTACAAGCGTACGAGTATGTCCGGTTAGCCGGAAAATTTACGAAATATCACGCCACTAATAGTGTATAAGATAAAACTGTAACTTTGACGACTGAGCGGATATACGGCATATAAGTATGAATGAACGCGACGTTAACAACGTGAAATGAACCAGCAGCATTATAATACCCTTTAGCATAGCTGCTAAAAAGTGGAACGTTTTGCAAAAAAATGTCTATCTCAAACATATACATGTAACGGGGTCCAAATTTTGAGGAGGCCTCTCCGGCCAAATTTTGGGGGCCCTCCCCTTCTGATCGGCAAAAAATACTCTAAATTTTGCAAAGTTGTTTAAAGAAAGTGCCGCTTTTACTAAAAGAATGATTGATGTCAGAAAAATTGATGAAACACTGACAAGAAACATGAAACAATTGTTCTTATTAGAACTTCGTTACTGATTATCGTTAGTCGGTTATTAAAGTGCCGCTGTTAACACAGTTTTTGTAGTGCAATAACAAGTATATATACTTTATACTTGGTTTGTAATTTGGTCTAGTGTATATATATATGGTACATAGCGTGCTATAACCTGGTTATTGAGGAAGGCTATAGGGTGCAACCTGTTTACTTATACTGCACGCTATATGGCCTGCCTTTCTTATTCCGCACGCTGCGGAAATGGCAAGATAAGTAAATACAAGCTGAATTGAACCACCGCCGTCGAATACGCGCTTTCCTAGTCTACTGTTTTAACCACTAGGCCACCCAACACTGACATCAATTTGCATATTTCTTGTATAGAACAACTAAGTGTAGACTGCAGTTAGACTTAGTTTTACACTGCTGTGTGTATGTATTGCAAGACCTACGTACGTACATTCAGTATGCATAGAAGTAAAGTGTGACAGTACCAACGTTATCAAGTTTTCAGTAGCAAGGCTGCAGCTTAATGGATAAGGTGTCTGACTTAGAATCAGAGTATTCTGGGTTCGATTCCCATCAGTCTTGACATTCTTTGAAATTCACTGAAATTTTTGCGTACGTATTTCATATCAAATCACAAGCAAATTATAGCACAGTTTGTTGTGCTAAAAGTCACTGATACGCATGTGTGAAACCCTCTTGCAGGTGAACTCGGTTTTACAAAATAATGCGTATAAATTACTTTATATTACTTTACCGGGGGGACACTTTTATCCAGATAAAACTGTCCGGGGAGACACTTTTATCCAGATAAAACTGTCCGGGGGGACACTTGTATCCAGATAAAACTGTCCGGGGGACACTTTTATCCAGATAAAAGTGCCCTGGAGGGGGTCACTTTTATCCAAAGGTGGACACTTTTATCCAAATAATAGTGTCCGGGGGGACACTTTAATCTAGATAAAAGTGTCCGGGGGGACAAATTTTAGGGGGGACACTTTTATCCGTAACAGATCGCCTGCCTTAATTTTTAACAAAAGGAAGTTTATTTTACCGTCGTTAAGAGATTAACGGCTGAGTTGTGAGTGAAAGTATCAGTAATTTATTTTACAAATATATTTTAATACTCCTTCAAGCAGTAGTAAGACTTTATTAGCAAAAAATAAAAAGCGTGCTCGCTCGGGGATCGATCGTGGGATCTATCGCACCCTGAACGAGAATAAATCCACTAGACTAACGAGCTGCACTATTTTAAGCCCGGTTGGCTCAGATAGTAGATCGTTGTGTATCTACTGAGCATCTGATACAAATCAGAAAGTCGGTGGTTCGAATCACCCCGGGCTCGTTGTTTGCTCGTTGTTTTGATTTCGCAAAGTCCGGTTTCTGTCTTGCGAAATTGCGTTTGCACGTGAACCTACCGACCGAGCGACCTACCTACCTAACCAGTGTAATTTAACGTAGCAAAATCGACCAACCAGAAATTACATAGGATTTAGAAAATCGAAAATCGAAAATTATTGTATACTCATTTATTGTTCCAAACAAAGCTCTGAAAAAATAAAACTTAAAAACTTATTTGAAACTTCCTTTTTTTGAACAGTGCGCTTCTGGAACTACCACCTTAGTAATC
Organism: Trissonchulus sp. WLG1_4; assembly: GCA_030248245.1. Taxonomy (NCBI): domain Eukaryota; kingdom Metazoa; phylum Nematoda; class Enoplea; order Enoplida; family Ironidae; genus Trissonchulus; species Trissonchulus sp. WLG1_4. The sequence goes on along the minus strand of JASANF010020252.1, from coordinate 31,835 downwards.
AGTAAAAATTGTTCCAAACGCAGAACAAGTAGTATCAAAAGTCTGCCCACTTGTTAGTCATACAATTGCATCAATTTCGTTACTCCACTAACGATGTTGCTGGTTGGTGTTTCACAAATGTTCCTGTGTTTCTTCATTTTTCTGCCCGTAACTGGCGCTAACAGGTGGGAGGAAAAAAAATGCGTTGATCCATGCGAAGCCTCTTTGAAAAAAGCCACGGCAGCGCTAGAAAAAGAAGGCAAGCCGCACTCTGCTCAATGCCCCTACATCGATAAATATCTGAAGTGCATGGAGAAATGTCAAACAGGAAAGAACGAGGACCTCTACGACACCTATGCCAAAGCGAAAGAGATTTATGAACAAAAGTGCAACAAAGGCAGCTCCGGTCCCGTTGCCTTTGGCTCCGTGTTGGTCGCGCTGTTGGTGCTAGCTGTCAGCCATGTGTAAAAATGGTGGTTTCGCTGAATTCAGAGACGAAAAATAATGGAATTAAAGTTGGAAAACTGTATCAAAATCGTTTTTTAACATAAAAACTCATCAAGTCGTGTTTTTAGTGTTTTTTAGCAAAGCTGCGACACAGCTGCTCGTCAGTTTATTCAAAAAGTGGTTCCGCCAATTAAAAAAATTAGCTTTGCTTCAGTTAACTTTGGTTTAGTTTATTTTAGTGTTTATTATTAGTGTATGAATAGACTAGACCGAGAGATTAGACTATAGAGCAGAGATGGAACCGGGTAGCGACCCGGTGACCCGGTAGGCCCCCTGACCCGGTGACCCGATGACCCGGTGACCCGGTTTTAAACAGGTCGCTATTAAACGATAAAATCGCCAAAAGGAAACCACGGAACCAGATTTCTACCAGATTTGAACACACTCACATATAACTTGGGCACAAAGTTTACACACATAAAAATCACAAAAACCTCAAAAACGCAACTATTAACTGAACTGATACAGGTTAAACTGAAAAAGTATGTTTCGGGCCAGGTCAGCTCCCTTGACCTGGTGACCCGGTGACCCGGAGGAAAAAGTGACCCGAACTGACCCGATGTTCCGGTGACCCGGTGACCCGGTTCCATCTCTGCTATAGAGCAGTGGTGTGTGTGATGACTTAAAATTAAACATAAACAAATATATAAAATTAATGTCTAAATATATAAAATTTTTATCGGTCGACTCTGTTTGCATTGGCTAGGCAAATATATAAATCCCTGGACAGCAAGGGCTTCGCAACCCTGTAAAGGCCTATTCACGCCAGGGCACACTTTGCTCCATGGCGTACACCATGGAATATGAGCGGGCGCACGAGCGGGCGCTTGAGCGGGCGCTTTCTATTTTCACACTTCCTGCTGCATTATTTCACACAATTCAGTAGGCAAGACTGTGCGTGTGCGCCCGCTCATGCTCCTGCTCATGCTCCCTCGTGTGCATAGGCCTTTAAAGCTTTGTACATACATACCGTTTCAAATTATGGATTTGTGTTAGGTAGAAGTTTATAAAAAATTCTTCATTTAAAACAATTAGAGCAGTGAAATATTTTAAGTACCTATGGAGTAGGGCAAAAAAGTCAAACCATTTTCATTTAAGTTAAAGTTGAAGTTAAAGTAAAGCTCAGGCATCAATTTAAGTTAAAGTTACAGTTAAAGTAAAGCTCTGGCATCAATTTAAGTTAAAGTTAAAGTAAGCCGAAAATCACTGACTTTTATATAACTTTTTTAAAATAACTTAAATTTAAAGTTAAAGTAAGGTTGTTTTAATATAAGTTAAAGTTACAGTTAAATTAAGACCTCTAACTTTTTTGGAGTTAAAGTTAAAGTAAGACCCCTAACTTTTTTAATTTCAGTTAAAGTTAAAGTTTAACTTTTTTGCCCTACTATGGAGTGGGCACAAGTTTCGCAGAAATATCGAAGTTTCGAAAGAATGTGCGCAAATGTCCCTTACCGAGGGCTTACATTTCGGGGTTGTATATCGGAAAATCCAAAAAGCCTATCAGCGTTCTTGAAGCAAAATGCTCCGACTAAGGTACAATATATAAAACACAGGTCAACACTAGTCCCCTAACTGCATTTAACCGAAAAAGTGTGTATGTTACAATCCTGGGGTTAAATACAGTTGGGGGATATAATGGAGCTTTTTTTTTAAGAAAATCACCTCGGGAGAATGAGTTTTGCTTACAATAACCTCTCGTTTATTTTTTGGATTTTCCGAGATATGTACGACCTTCTCAAATCTGATTCCTCAAATCTTGAGGGACGTTTTTACAATTTTTTTTCGAAACCCGCATTTTTCTCGTTCTAAACGTGAATGAGCATACTGATTAAAAATTTGTTGGAATCAAAGCGTAGGCTATGTGACCTTTTCCTTCTGAAAAATTGGCAAAGTTTACCAGAATCGTCTACTTTTTTCACCATATTCAAACTTGGGCTTTATTTAGGCTTTGGCTTAGGCTTTTTAGTCTAAGGGCTTAGGCTTAGTATGGGGCTCAGGCTCAGGCTTTGGAAACAAAAAATCGAAATTCGCTATTATTCGCATTAGTTCAAACACAATACACGGCAGCATGGTAAAATGGTTTATTTGCTGTACTCTTAAACCTACGCCTTAAACCTAAATCTCTTCCTAGGAAAGCATCTTTTTGGTGATTTATATACCAAACTTATTTATTTACTAAATTGATTTATTTTGCTAATTTTTTTATTTATCATGAAATTTAACGTGACGGTATTTCCGTACAGACAGAATTTTTTGATGATGACTATTTCAACCAAAACCCAAAAATTAACGCTTTTAATGGAATGTGCCGTGAGTTTTCTCAAAAGTTTTTTGCTCCATTTCCTGTTAAAAAATAAGAAAAACGCGGAAATTAAAAAAGTTTTTTCAACTGATAAATTACTTTTCAGTCGCGGTACCAACAAAACACCGGACAACAGAGATCAACTGGTAAAAAGGTATTCGCATGTAGAACCAATAGTAACCAATTGTAACGAAAACTGATGACTTGTTAGGTTTTTCCTGCTGCGCCACAGCGCAGCAGGCTTCTTTAGAATAGAATGAGTTGTCGGAAAAATAACGTGTAACTAAGTGAGTTATGTGTGTGCGTCTTTCCGTGGTTTCATCTGTGTGATTGTGCGGATGTAGGTGAACATGAGCGTGTGCGCGAAGTGTGTCTGTTCTGATAATTTGATAGTGTGGCTGTGATACATGTGTATGTATTTTTGTACGTATATATACATAAGGTTTGTGCCGTTGCAGACACTAGTGGAAACAAGCAGCAATTTTATGCAAAATTTATTGAGTTTTGATCCATGGTCACAGCATAATTGAAGTCATGACGAACAGTCAGTGCAACATAAAATCGGTAGAATAGACATCAGCTGGAAGAAGTCCCTTCAAAGGAAGTTTAGCCTGTCGCTCACATTATTTCAACTTTTACAAAGTTTTTTGGTATTTTTTTAAACGTTTGTAAATTTGATGTTAATTTTACGAATACAGTTTTAAATAATTATGTTGAAGAAGGATTTTCCTATTTTGTGAAATAAAAAAGAAAAAATGTGTAGAGAATTGAGCCTGGGACTTTGGTGTGTGGACTTGGAGAATGGTTACCAACACTGCACCCAACAGAACCCCCAACTCTGTCAGCCTCAAATATTATTCTTATTAAGCCGTTAACATTCTTTTAAACAATGCAGGGATTAAACAATAAAACTTGATTGGCACCTTGCTCACGTGGCCAACCCGATACCAGATTTAAACCTAGTCGTCTAAGTCTACCTCATTCGACCCACACACGGTTTTCTGATGTGACTGATAGGGTTTGCCAACCTCAAGAAGACCGGTGGATCCACATACGATATATAACCATGAAGGATTGCACTAGCACAGTCTTACACACACCTGATCTGACTCTTTCCCCCGATCCATCCAACATTCCGTTTCCTATTTTAAAAAAAACAGCGTAGCACCCCCCAACTCTCGGTTGACGACTCACCCCAGGTTTCAGCAGCTTTATATGTGTGAATACCTTGAATTTTCCCAACCTAAGGCACAAATTCCGATAAACCAAACCACCACAGGGCTTTAGCAAAAACAAATATCTGTTCGGTTAGTGCATTTTGTGTAGGTATAGCAATCAAATCAAGGTGTTTGCGAAAAAAACACGGTGCATTTATGGATTACAATTTTACACCATGGTTTAAAATGCCTTAAGCTTGGTTTATACTTGTCCGTATTTGCGTCTATAAGATAGTACAGACTCACAGTTGTAAATACAATCTGTTTCAGTCTTCCAGTCTAGCTCATGCACCCAAAATTAGTCTCTGATTGACGAAGTTGTGTACAGCAACTACATATGTACTTACAAACATTAAGGTTGCAGAATAAAGGACACTGTGATAAGCGTGTAACTTGAGGTACCAATAAAACTGTTATGCCAAAATAATTATGATTTTCTGTTAAACACTTGTTTTCAAATATTCAAATATTCGAAATTGCCGTCAAGGTGCGTTTTACTTAGTTTTGGGATGACTTTTTTGTTGCTGCTTGTTTTGAAGAATCTGGAAGTAATTAAATGCATTTTATACCTAGTTTTTGATAACTGAAGCATCAGTCATTAAAAAAAATTATATTTAGGGCTTTAAAGAACAATAGAAAACGACTAATTTGGCCATTTCGGGGCTACAGTAAGCTAGCCAGCACCAACAAACCGAAGCTAGCTGGCTGGCCGCCTGGGCCAGCTCACACACACACACATTACAGAAAAATTACACACAAACACGCTCACAAATTTGCCACAGTGATTACATGTAGGACGTGCAATTTACGTAGCGCAAAACAAATGTAAAGTCCTGTCGCTACTGAGGTAGCAACAGGAAAAAGTACATACAACAAATGTTCAATGAATGAAACTAATTTGCATATAAAACTGAAGTCTGGACGATATTCAGTTACATACATACAACAGGATATGGAAAACAATTGAATGCACAGATTGTTTGCCTATACATCTATAAATTGCTATTTTCAGATTTCAAATCTTCATATTTAAACTTTTAAATGAAAATACTCACGCTTGCAATTTCTCACTTTCTCCACATGCCACATGGTCACAAATGTGCACTTTCTTACTTTTTTTGCAATGGCGTGGGTTTAATCTTTGCCTTGATAGTGTTAATTACCTAGTCACAGAGCTTTTATAAACAGCATTAAAATTTTTTATAAATTCTCTGAATCTGGTGCACAGTTACATAACAGACATGTACATAGTCTCACGAATGACACTGCCAATACGTAAACCTCATACTGTCATTAGCAGACACGCCCGGGAGCAATCGGCGAGAAGGGGGTGACCGCCTCCGGCAGAGGAGAATGGGCAGCCTGGTTTTGTTGAAGACGGAAAACTTTCGCAATTAGTCGGTTTAACTCATTCTTTGTGCATTTTTTGGCCACAGCCGCGTTCTTCGACCTTATCAATTTTGATGCACCTTTCGGCCATAAGATGGGGATGGGATCTGAAAAGCGGGTGTTGACCCCCTTCAGGGTGGGTGGTGGGTGGATAGTGGATACCACCCTACCCCAATACGCGCGTCTTGGTCATGAGTAGGTAATTTGCTGCGCAGCAGATTTTGTTTCACGGAGTGAAATTATATGTCACACTTCCGAGACTCCGTGCCCTTTTTGCATTAGGCTTTGCTTGTTATTCACTCAGCGCCATTTGTGATGTCTCATGTACATATGTATTTTAACATATCAATTTTTTTACTTCTTTCCCTTTTTCTTTTCACCACAACTGGTCAACAGGAACTAGGCAAAAAAATAGGGTGTGATTCTAAATGCTTCAAAAAATTTGACAATGCAGAAAAACAATTGACCCAAACGATTGAAAAAAACTATGTCGACTGTACGGGTTGTATGAGAAGTGCCTTAAGGCATGCCCTTATACCCAGCATATTTGGCGAATGTTAACAATGATGGAGTCAGGCTACGCCATGCTGGAGTGCGACGCTGTTTTAGCCACCTGTGCCATCTCAAAGAACGGCGCTGTTACCGTCACCAAGTGCAGTTGCGTGCTGTTAACGCTGCAGATGCTAATTGTCATCTCTGTGCAAAAATGGTGTCCTTGCCACAATGGACTTTAGTTATGAAAATTGAATGAAATTATGATGAAAAAAATTGATTAATAATTAATAATTTAATCAATTGAAAATTGATTAAATTATTGAATGAAAATGAATGAAAATTGAATATTCTGAATTTGCATTAAAATTAGTAAATTATTTACGCCGTGAGAGTGTGGAATAGAGTGCCGCGCAATAAAAAAGGTTCGATTGATACTTACAGCTAAGTCATTATTTAAAGACAAGAAAAAGACAAGAAAAAGAAGTCTTGCCTTTTCTTGAAGAAAAATAAAAAGAAAGAAATTTATAAATTCTTCTTCCACAAGAAAAATAAAAAGAAAGAAACTCAAAGAAATTTTGGACAGCCCAGTTTCCAGCTGCCAAACCTTACTTAACTTTATAAATTAGTAGTCTGGAAAGCTATTGGTGCGGCTGGATGGCTAGCATCAAATCAACATACGTGACCTTTTAACCTTTATTGACCCCAAAACGCGAATACTAGCTTAGAAGTACACGCATAAACTATAATATGTATACTTCAAAACTTATCCACTAGGTTTCATCAATCATTAGTCTTTCAAGAAATCCGACGTTTCCACCAAGAAAAATAAAAAGAAGGAAATTGCAAGAAATTGATAAAGAAAGAAAATAAAAAGAAAGAAATTTTCCAAGACAAGAAAAGAAAATTGTCTTTAAATAATGACATAGCTGTACAGCCGTATGTCCGTTCAACCTGCAAAATTTCGAAATATTCAGGCCACAATTTGTTTGCTCTTATGTACATACTAGGTACTACCAAGACTACATAATAGGGAAGAGTATGACACTCTTCCCTATCCTAGCTTACCGACCCGGACGATGCTCCGGCCGAAATAGCGCATTGACGCCTTGATTTCAGGGGGGGGGTACCCCCCCTCTAATCATGACATGTCTTCCCCCCCCTCAAAACCGGGGGGTACCCCCCTCGTTTCAGCAGACTGCCAGCTCGAAATCGGTGGTGTCTTGATTTCAGGGGTTTCCCCCTGGTTTCAGCATGGGCTGATGGGCTGAAACGAGGGGGGGTACCCCCCCTGAAATCAAGACATTACCAGCTCACGCTCACCATGCTGGCAGTCTGCTGAAGCGAGGGGGGGTGTACCCACCCCTGAAATCAAGACAATTCCCGGTTTTGAGGCCCCCCCCCTGAAATCAAGACATGTGATGATTCGAGGGGGGGTACCCCCCCCCCTGAAATCAAGGCGTAAAAGCGCTATTTCGGCCGGAGCATCGTCCGGGACGGTTAGCTAGGATAGGGAAGAGTGTCATACTCTTCCATATTATGTACTCTTGGTACTACTTACTACTTATGTACGCGCATTTGTACGCTATCGCGCCAAACCTGATTAGTAGCTTGAGTTTCTTTTTTTTCCGGTGAAACGGACATAAGGAAGTGTAGGTATGAATCGACCTGAATCCGTAACTTCTAATATTTCTAAAACAGCTACCTCAGCACTAGCCGATTGTGAACTGACGCATGACAAAAGAGTTAAACATTGAGACTGTGAGCCTATTCCTTTACCGGATTAATTACCGCTACCGTTAATCGGACTAAACGGTTTAAAAATAATGCTTAAACATGCCACTCTAAAACCTCCGAATTAGGGTCAATTCATACTTCAATAGGGCATACGGACAAACGGACATAGGGCACACGGACAAAGCAAGTTTTGTCCGTTTTTTCAATTCATACTTTTTAGGGCTAACGGACATTGGGACGTACGGACATACGGATGTACGGGCATACGGACAAAGGTGCGATTCATACTTTTGTGCCCTATGTCCGTTTGTCCGTATGCCCTACAATTTCGGGCAGAGTTGAACTGAATTTAACTTTGCCGGACATACCTTACAAAGTGAAATTGTGCCGTTTTATACGGATGAACGGACATACGGCTAAAGGGCAAACGGGCATACGGCTGAACGGACGAAAGTATGAATCAAACGGCCGTTCTGCCGTTCGTTTTGTCCGTATGTCCGTTCGTCAGTGCGTCCGTATGTCCCAATGTCCGTGTAGAAGTATGAATCGACACTTAAACGGACTTAACTTTTAGTGCGCTGCTTTTTAATCGGACTAACGGACTTAACTGTGCATGCTAATGTTAAGCGTACATGTTAAATCCGTTTCGTCCAGTGGTAGTTTAGGAATGGGGTCAGACTAAAATTAAGCCGCTGACTTATTTTAACTCGTTAAGCCGTTTAGTCCGATTTGTCATTCCAAAACCTCGGACTAAAATAAGTCCAGTCCGTTTTATCCGGTAAAGGAGTTGGCCCTTGGATACAATTCGCGCTGGAAATTCAGTACCCAAATCAGCTACTAAGACTTGTCTATTGTCAACAATGGCCATCAGAGCTAGAAACCTACACCACATATGTTAATATGTTTATTGTAAAAATGGACTATGTAGTTACATTGAATGATACGATATCATAATGATTGTTATAGTCATAGTTCTAATCCGACATACCAGTCTTATGTTAGTTCGGTTATACACACCACTATCCCCCCTCTTAATGTTTACGAGTTCCCTTAGCTTTATATGCAGCTTCAATTTTCAACGCCGTAGTATTGGGGCATGCGTCGTTCTCGGCTAGGGTAGCGACGCTTGTTTTCTGTCATTTTCGGTGATTGCTTGTACTCTATCGATTCATACACTGGTTCTCGAAAGCGCTTTAGGCGGCGCGCGTGCCACACATTTCCATCACTAACGGCATATGTATAATCACCCATCACTTTTGTAATATTATATGGGCCACGCCAGGGGCTTTGTCCTTTTAGGACTGCTATGCGTGGCAGTAACACTTTGTCTCCGAGCTAAAATGGACCTCGCCGAAGGAGATTATTTTGTTCTTTTTGTCCGTTGGCGGTTTCTTTTTGTTGTGCAGTGATGTCTTTGACTGGCATATGACTGTGTTTAACTGGCATATGGCTATTACGTGGTGCTATATTTAGAAACAATAATTCAAATGGCGATTTTTGATTGACATGTGGTGTCAGTCTGTAAGATCGCAGCAGGTTTGCTATGCTTTGCCGCCAATCTTTGTTTCCAGCTGCCTGCACTCCTCGTTTCAGGTAACGATTGAAACACTCTATTCGCCCATTGCTTCTTGGGTTGTAGACTGCCGTTCGAAAATGGCGAATTCCACGTGTTTTTAGATAGTCTGTAAAGTAGTAGCTTGTAAATTGTGGACCATTGTCCGTTAGCAAAGCTGTCGGAAAACCCACTTGAGAGAATATTTCTTCCAGAAAGCGTATGATGTTGTGTGATGTAATGTTGCTTGTTAATAGACAAAATGGGTATCCGGAAAAGTGATCTATAATCGAAACTATGTATTTTTTGTCCTGTGGTGCAGTGTCAAACGGACCAGATATATCCATACTGACCAACTGCCAGGGCTGCGATGGAGCTGGTAGTGACTTAGCTGGAAAAACTCGGGTACCGTTACTTTTGTCGCTGTATTGGCAACCCGTACATGTGCTGGTGAAATGTTCGATTGTCTTGTTAAAGCGCGGCCACCAAAACTGTGATTGCAACTTGCGCTTCATGTTTACTATTCCTGGATGGCCCTCGTGGGCTGTCAGCAATGCTTGTTTGATTAGAGCAGCTGGAAGAACGATGCGGTCTTTGTAAAATAGCACATTGTCGTGACTGCTTAACTCTTGCCGCACGTTATAATATGGCAATAAGGTATTCTCAATGTCTTTCTTATTGGGCCATGTCTTCAGTGTTGTGTATCTGTATGCTTGCTGCAGCGTTTTGTCTGTTTGTAACTGTTGCTGAATGCGGGAGATATGAATGCATACTGGTTGGGTTATTGTCGCAATTCGTTTCCGTTCTGCTGATTCGGCGACGCGCGACAGGGTATCGGCTACAGGGTTATTGCTTCCCTTAACTTTTTCAATGACGTAATTGAACTCTGATAATCGCTCTCGCCATCGATTAAACTTTGACATTTTATAGCCGTGGCTGTATGACTGTAGCAGCTTTGTTAGGGCAAAGTGATCCGTGCGCAAAGTGAAAGGTCTTCCGAGCAAATACTTGTAGAACTTCTCACATGCCCAAACGCAACTGTAAGCTTCCAGCTCGTTTGCGGCATAATTTCGTTCGTTTTGCTGTAAAGTGTGGGCAGCAAAAGCTATTGGCACTTCACAGTTGTTTTGTATTTGAGATAACATTGCCCCTAAGCCCACACTTGACGCGTCACATGTGAGGATTGTAGGTGCATTTTGGTCAAAAACTGCCGTCATGAGATTTCGAGTTAGTGCACTTTTTATGTTTTTGAAAGTGGCTTCTGCTAAACTATCCCAAACGAATACAGTATTTTTGCGAGTATAGCGACGTAAAGGCTCAACCACTGTTGCAAAATGTGGTATAAATTGCTGCAAATATCCGACTAGACCTAAAAACCGACGAATTTGATTCAAGTTTTCAGGTTGCGGTATGTCCAGAATTGCTTTTATTCGCTCTTTATCTGGCGAAATTCCACTCTCTGAAATTACGTATCCAAGGAACTTAACTTGTTTCTGTAGGCATTGACATTTATCCACATTAATCCGAAAATTCTTTCCGCTAAGGGCCAGAATAACCTTTTCAAGTGTCTTGTTATGTTCTGTTTCTGTGGCAGCAAAAACCAAAATATCATCAATATAGGAAATGCAATTAGAAATTCCAGTTAGTGTTTGCTCGACGCATCGTTGAAATGCGCTTGCTGAGTCCTTAAGACCCATCGGTAGGCGACGGTATTGTAGTAATCCTAGAGACGTTATTGTCGCGGTCAGGGGTCGAGAGCTTGGCGAGAGGCCTATTGTAAAATAGGCCTTTGATAAATCGAGCTTTGTAAAATATTTAGCTCCTCTCAATTCTAATAGTAAATCCTGTATGTTTGGCAAGGGATGTCGGTCGGGAATTACGTGCTCGTTGAGTCGTGTTAAATCAGTAGTAATGCGTACGTCTCCGTTTGGTTTAGGGACGACGACCAAACCATGGGCCCAATCAGACTTACTACACGGTTCTAAAATTCCAGTATCAATCATGTTTTGCAGTTCTTTTTCTGTAGCTTTGCGATGAGCTAGTGGTACAGTGCGCAAACGTGTGCTGAACGGACGGACATTGGGCTGTAAAAGAATCGTATGGCGATAATCGGGGTATTCACCCATGTTGTTTTGAGTTAAATTGGGGTAGATTGTTAACAACTTTTCTAGTATTGTTTTTGGAGAGGAATGAGTACTTTGTGACTCGTTTTTAGTTGTGCTCGCCAAAGTTTCTGATTTAATCTGGGTGGAGTACACACCCGGATCACCCCAGAGTCCCAGATCACAAATTGTTTTTTTGCCGAGAACATTTTTCAGGTGAGGCTCAGTGATGTAAAATGTCACATTGCAGCCGCGATTTTGGTATTTGACCGGAACAGTCAGCGAACCAAATAATTTTATTGGTGACTTGTTGAATGCTAGAAGTTTAAAAGTGGGATCTTGAAGCGGAAAATGTCGGAAATATTTTTCATAATATGTAATCGACATTGTGGATACGTCTGACTGTGTATCTATGTCGGCAACCCATTCAAACCAGTGGACGGAGTTGTTTAGCAGTAATTTTATGCGGAAATGCGGCACTGATTCTCGTAATGCCGTAGGTGGTTTAGAAGCGACATTACAAGCGTAAACGGCTAAAATGGCGCCGTCAGTATTTTCTATAGTGGTAAACATGTCGGTCGCAGTTTGGTATTGGTTGTGTGCGCTTGTTTGGTCCGTGGCGGAAGTTGCCGCAACGTTTGCCTGTGGAAGTCGGCCTCGCACGGAGAGGCAGACGGATGCAAAATGTCCTAGTTTCTGACATTTGAAACAAGTTACGTTAGCTGCGGGACATCTGGGACCTTTGGCGTGGCCAAACTGACCACAATTCCGACATTTAATGGTTGTTTGGTTAGATTGAAATCGGTCTGGTCTGACTTGGTACCGTATTTGGGGTCGTGGGCGCACTGCCGCATTTAGTGTCTGAGTATTTCTTACAGCAGAGGCATTGGCTACTGCAGCTTCTTCCGTTCTCATGATATCGAGAAAGTTTGCATAGTCTATAGTTTTTTCCGCAAGTAATCGTTTCTGTGCTTTTTCGCTGTGACATCCAAGAACTAGTTGAATCGCCAGTAATTTATCCTCACAGTTGCCAAAATCACACGGGTTAGCTAGCTGACGTAAGGAAGCTGTGAATTCTTGAGCGGTTTCATTTGCCCCCTGTTTGCGCGAAAAAAAAGTCGTAGCACGCCCGAACAATATTAATCGGTTGATCAAAAACACGCTCAACTTCGCTTTTGAAGTCAATCCACGTTGTCGTTTCCGGGTCGCTAAGTTCTCTACCTGCTGTATTGTCAAAAATTCTCCGTCCTTCGTCACCGAGATAAAGATACAGTAAATCGTTTTTCCCAGTGTCAGTTAAGGGTCGATCCGTATGTCGTTCATCTTCCACACGCCGTAAAAACGCGTAAAAATTTGTTTTCCATCGTGAAAAGCAGACTTCTGGCTCCCCCGGGGACTCCAAATAGCTTTTTGGTGTCGGGAGGATGGGCATTATGGTGAAAGTTCGTCAACTCGCAGCGCCATAATATGTTTATTGTAAAAATGGACTATGTAGTTACATTGAATGATACGATATCATAATGATTGTTATAGTCATAGTTCTAATCCGACATACCAGTCTTATGTTAGTTCGGTTATACACACCATATGTACCCATCAGACGACCAATTTGGTCATTTTATATCAGGCAATCCTTTTGGATTCTTTACAGTCGATTCATTTGGAATCGTTCTACCAATACAATCCATGCTATACTAAATCAACTCCTTTTTGTTCCTTCTAGAGAAGGAACTATTGTTTTGAAACTAACTGTTCGCAGCGTTAAACGCTGCTGAGCAGGCTGCATAGCCTGTATGTTTTGTGTGAGTTTTCAGCCTGGGAGTTGGCTGCTGATTTTTGTCTGCGTATATGAACAAAAATCAATAATCGATGTAGTGTTGTAGTGTACTTTTTTAGCCTCGGCACCGTAATGTTTCACCAGCAGTATATAAGAGCCCCTGGATAACACTGTTTATCGCTTCTTAGAGCTGATGTGCTCAGCTCAGATCAAAGCGTAATTTGGGCCGAATGGCTCGCTGCAGCGGGATGCTTAACATCCTGCAGCACTTTTTTGTAAATGTACGTACATACGTTAGGTAGTAGGGTAAGTACCTAAGTTACGCAATGTAGTGTACAGTAGGAGAATAGATACAATTCAATTAAACTTGAAAGGTAGACACCGGGGAAGGAACATTGCCCCTTTTGGGGCCTACTTGTTTAGCATGAAAATGAAATGTTGACATGGTGTACAACATGAGTCTGAAATCTGAATAATCAGTACAATTTTTCTAAATTAAGACAACAGTTAGGTCATTACATAGACATTATTTTCAAAAACGCCTGATGTGCCACAGTGACAACTGACCACCAGTGACATCTATAGCCTAGCCATTGCATAGTCGCAGCTAATCGCAATTTTCAATGACCTTGTACAGCGCATTGCATAATTTGACTGGAGAGTACATGGCGTCACTTCTGGTAGTTTCCAGAGTGCTCGTTCATCTTGAACACTGCCAATCATTGGCGAAGATTTTGGCACAACCGACTTCCTCTGACGTGCAAAAAGTAGAACAATTAAGAGCGCAATACTAAACGGGCTTGCCAGTCGTCTAGCACGGCGACTTTTACGTCGTTTGGCGCGATGCCTCAGGGCAGGACTAATATCACAAGATTGGCGACTTCCTACAAAAATCGCGCGGCAAGACTTTTCCGCAGGCCCACGGGGGTCAATTCGACCGTCTTTGTTGTCTTGTGAACGCTCTGACTCATAAAGACTTGTTGGCAGCGACACCGCTCCCACAAAATGAGGATACTTTTCTGCCATTAGTCGGTCCAATTGCTTACGTAATTCTTGGTTTTCCGATTGCAGCGTAGCTGTATCAGGTTCTTCGGAGCTGGAATTCCAACTACTTCTCAAAATTGGCTCTTGGGCCGTTACCGTGTTGACTTGTTTCCGTTGACCCGGTCCGCTTTTGGTGGGAGTTCTCGACATTAGTTGTACATTTTTTTTCGTTCGGCACTGATTGATCATATGGCCCACCTTTTTGCAGTTGAGACAGATGGGTTTTCCGTCAGCAGTACATTTGCGAGGACTTTTATTTCTTCTGTCTCCTCTATATCCGTTCGTTCGATTTTTCGGATCACTCACTGATGGGTGCCGTTGCGTCATTTCCCGCTTCATCCGATTTAAAGACTCCTCAATTCTACGTTCTAAACCCTCAAGCTCTCTTTACCAGTCAATCCCTTCAGCATTGCTCGTATTTACGCGGTATACCGTTTACGCCCCCTCGGAATGTTCGTCCTTGGGAGCGTTTTAGTTCTTTCAGCTCCCTTTTTATTTCATGCAGCTCATCCAGCTCTTTCGACTTTTCAGGCGACTTCGACTTTTTCTTACTTCCTCTCCGAGCCAGAAGGGCTTCTTGACATTTGGCTTCCGTTACCAGTTCATTGAAAGTGGCTGGGGTTTTAGGCAAATACCCTAACATTTCGCACAAATGTCCTTGCAATCCTGCATGGAACAAACCACGTAAATCTCTAACTGGACATTTCTTTCCATGGCTGGGTAAGCGGCTCTGCGCAAACGCTGCAGCTCCCGGGCAACAGTGGCAACCGAGTCATCCGACTTTGGCTTACGATCGTGCAACTTTTCAGAGCAAACTTACTCTTTAGGCCTAACTACACGCACACAAAATACAAGTTAGCCGCTTTACTCGCAAAAACCTCCAAAACAGACTGACTATCATGCAACATTTTAAAAGCTAATAATATTTTGATATGACCTTTAAACATTGTAAGCTGAATCTATTTATTTTGTCTAATACCTGAATTTGTAGAATCTATAATTTAGACTTTGACTTTTAGACCTAGAATTAAAGGATAAGTTGTTAGGTTTTGTCTAGGTTCTACTTAGATATTTCGCCTAGTATTAAATTTATCTCCGGGGGGGGAGTATTGTAGAAGTACATAACTATGTAGTCTAGCGAACACTTCAAAGAAGTTGGTAGTTACACTTACGTTCACCTTCGTAGTATGTTGTAGTAGTATGTAATTACGGCCCAAAGCCTTCATGCTTTCTCTATACTACTATGGTATAACTTGATGGCGACCCAAACTACTACTGAAGAATTCTATACTACTAGCAGAAAATGGCAGTTACTATTACGTGCTGTCGTTTCTCGCTTTACTTTATCCTGCTCGCGACGCCAAAATTGTCACACGACAGCCGCTAGTATCAGTAACAACAAACGACCACTAGTCCCGGTTACGACGTATTTGATTTATTACAATGACACGACTTATACTCTGATTTTAGACGACTTCAGAAAACCCAGTTTAACTTACACTTGCTTCAAATCAAGTGCTATCCAAAGTTATGGACGTGAACCCAAATTTTGCAGATATGAAGTGGTAGATTACAAGTTGTGAAGATATGGCCGCGACCACATAGGCTGAGAACAGGCAATACAAAAAAATTAACTTTATTTTTAAGTATACGAAAAAATAGTGCTTATAGCACTTTGATGCGCTATCGTTCTGCTATATGCGCTGTTTTATATTGTCGATCAGAACTCAAACCAAAATTTGAAAATACTTTTAAAATACTTTTATAAAATACTTTTTTATTGACGGATCGTATAAAAAGTGCAACAATTGTTAATAAGTTAGCCAATATCACAAAAAAGCTGAGATTGTGTTTTTTCAGACAGTCTATAAACGATAAATATACAAACTATAACTCTATTAAACTACAGCAAATATGTTCAGAGCATTCTATATGTGGTGTAGAATTCCGTTTAGACTAGCTCCCACATTTGTTAACTAAACTGTATGTACTTGAAGCAGAATGGGAGTGGATAGTTTAAAAAATAAAAAATGAGGACAGTTTCAAGTCTTGTTTCAAAAACCTAGTGTTATTTTATAGTTGTTTAGTGTTTCAAAAAATAGCTCTAAAAATAAACTTGAAAACTTCTTCGTAACTTCCTTAGTAATCAGTAAAAATTGTTCAAAATACAGAAAAAGTAGTATCAAAAGTCTGCCCATTTGTCAGTCAATCTATATTATCCATTTGCTATACTCGACTAACGATGTTACTGGTGTGTGTTTCACAAATTATCCTGTGTTTCGTCATTTTTCTTCCCGAAACTTTGCGCTAGCAGGCGGGAGGAAAAAAATGTCTTGATGACTGCGTAAAAACTGTGGAAAAGGCACCAGGCAAGACATACTGTGAAAAATGCCCCTCAATCCCGGAATTACTGAAGTGCATAGAGAACTGCGAACAGGATCGAACGAGGACCTCTACGATCTCTATATAGATGTACCCGCAGGAAAAATGATTTATGCACAAAATTGCCATAAAAACAAGTTCCGGTCCGGCAGTTCCGGTCCGGTTACAAAGCAGAGTGCCGTTCCCTTTGGCTCCGTGTTGGTCGCGCTGTTGGTGCTAGCTGTCAGCCATGTGTAAAAATGGTGGTTTCGCTGAGTTCAGAGACGAAAATTAATGGAATTAGAGTTAAAAAACTGTATCAAAATCGTTTTTAACAATAAAAACTCTTCAATTTAACAACAAACAAGTCGTGTTTTTAGTGTTGTGAAGTGGTGTTTTTTTAGTAACGCTGCGATACAGCTGCTCGTCAGTTTATTCGTGGTTCCGCCAGTTGAAAAAATTAACTTCGCTTCAGTTTACTTGGTTTGGTTTTTTCTTTTGTTTTGTTTTCGTTCA
Source organism: Trissonchulus sp. WLG1_4 (assembly GCA_030248245.1). Classification (NCBI taxonomy): domain Eukaryota; kingdom Metazoa; phylum Nematoda; class Enoplea; order Enoplida; family Ironidae; genus Trissonchulus; species Trissonchulus sp. WLG1_4. The sequence goes on along the minus strand of JASANF010020252.1, from coordinate 14,860 downwards.
TCTTCGGGCCCATTCCTTTACCGGATTAAATGTTTACTTTTCATCGGACTAAACGGTTCAAAAATTAAGCTTGAAAATTCCATTCCAAAACCTTCGGATTAAACAGACTTCAGCGCGCTGCTTTTTAATTGGACTAAACAGACTCAACTATGCACGCTAATATTAAATGTTAAATCGTTTAGTCCAGTGGTAATTTTGGAATGGGGTCAGACTAACAATAAGCCGCTGACTTATTTTAACTCGTTTAGTCCGTTTAACCCAATTAGCCATTCCTGAGCCACGGACAAAAATAAGTCCAGTCCGTTTAATCCGGTAAAGGAATAGGCCCTTAGTGTTTGATATTTAGTGTATGAATAGACTAGACCGCATATAGAGCACTTGTATGATGACTTAAAATAAAAATTAGAAAATAATATAAAATTTAAGTATTCTCATTCGAATCTGTTTGCATTGATTAGGCGAATGAATACATGCCTCGATAGTAAGTAAGGACTTCTTTAGTAACCCCTGTAAAAGCTTTGTACATACAGCTTCAAATCAATATGATTTGTGTTAGGTAGAAGTTGACGAGAAATGATTCATTAAAAACTGTGATAGCAGCGACAGGCCAAGATTTTATTGGGCGAGTTGTCCTTGATAAAACTATAAGTTACTTGAGATTTGCTGCTTATTACATGACATACACATATAAAAATGAAAAGAATTGCTTGAATCAACATTAACATTATGCAATATTATATCAACATTATGCAATATCTTCCATTTACCTACCACACGTTTTTTTAAAATAAGTTAGTGATTTGTCATCAACGACTGAAGAATTTACAAGAGACGAAGTTAACGTTTTTGTACCAGTGGTCTCATAGTGTAGTGGTTAGCACTCCCCTAAATGCACTGAATTTCATAACTTATCTTCATGACCACAAAAAATGTAAAATGATTACAGTTGAGCAAATATTTATGAAGTGACAGTAACATAAGTTGAGTGACAAGAGTTCTTACACGTTCACACCTCGTACGTATATGTATATGTATATCGCATCCTTCGTTCATTCCCACGGCCATCTCTTTAAGTCTCTTTGAAGACATTACAATTTGAAGAACTTTTGAATCAACAAACGCTTTATTGCAAAATACCTTTACCGTTTCAGCAAGCTTCAAAAATTAAAAATAATGCGTTTTTTCACTACTAAACAGCTATTTCTGACTTCTAATATACTAATTTCTATTACATTGTTGAAATATATATTTTAGCGCATATAGTACCATTGCAGATATGTAAGTGGTCAACTTGAATGTTTTCACGAAAGAAGTTAAAAAAATGATTTTTTCTTAATTATTAAAGCCGTTAATATGTAATAACACAACACTTTTTAACCTTGTTGTTTCCAAATTTACAACCAAATTCAAACGAAAGTCAAAGTATGTACTTTTAAATCTTTTAAAAGGTCCAGAAGCTAACAAGTTTGAAAAATTTAAGATGACTTTCGACATGGAGCTGCAAATTGACAAAAAATTTCAATTTTTTGCTACAATAAAGCAACTAAAACGATTCACTAAACTTCTTGGGGGTTAGGTTATCCAACCCCTCGTACGGTCAGGGGGTTACCAAGGTGGGGGGTAAAAGTACTCATGGGCGGGACCCCCCACTACAGTTTGGGACCAAGTATATTACCCCTGAGAAAAATGTCCCACCAGGTAACCTAATGTAACCCCGATTAACTAATGCTAACAACTGAGAGTCTGCCAGGATACATAAGAATGTCTTGCTTACTGGCCAGAAAAGTTTCAGTGCACTAAGTTTTTCATATACTACTTCTTTTAATACTTTTCGTATTGCTAATAACTTGTATTAAACTTACTTAGTTGAAGTTAATTTGTGCCACCCCCGTTCACTAAGGGTAGATTTCACAAAGGTGAGTTTACTAAACCATGGTTTTACGTACGTTTTTATATAAATAGCACATAATTTCATTACGAAATATCGAATGACTCGTTACGAATTTAGTAGATTTTCTTAAACCATGGTTTTAGCGCAGTTGAAATTTAAAACCTGCAGCAAAGCAGGTCTCTGTTTTGCTGAAATTTCAGCTGAGATAAAACCATGGTTTAAGAAAATCTACGAAATTCGTAACGAATCACGCTATATTTAGTAATGAAACTATGTGTTAATCATATTATAGAAACGTACGTAAAACCATGGTTTAGTAAAACCACCTTTGTGAAATCCACCCTAAAAGTTTTGGCCCTTTGATTGCAATGGTGCAACCCAATTCCAATATTGACCCAAAATGCTTGGTAAAAGTTTTGGCGTCGGCCCACACGCCGGAGGCATTTTCATTTGGAATAGACTGTATAGTAGTTAGTACTGATTAAGTGTCATTGCTGATTGGCTGTTGCGTTGGTCAATGTCAAGTAAGGTAGCATTTGAAATTTCTAAATTGATTGTCGTTAACTGTATGTTTCTATGTTGAAGCAGGTTATGACAGTTTCAATTTCAGTTAATTGATTTTGTATTCGCTCATGGCGTGAAAAGCCGCTTTAGAATAAATTCATTTAGAATAAACTCACTTTCACATCAAGACCCTAATTTACCGGTGTCACGGTACTTGAAACCGTAAAAATTTTTTACAGTAATATGACTGACTTTATAGAAGTACATTTTTGTGACATCGATATTTTAGCCATTTTTTTAGCCACCACCTTTGTATCTGACTGAAAGAAAGTTGTGGTTTTCGGCGTCTGGTTGAATATACAAACAGCTTTCAATAAACACCATACCACCATAGAAACTGTAGGTTAATGGTGACTTATGTGCCAAAGAACGTCTGCCTAATTTTGACAATAAAATACAACTTTGTTGACCTGAAGCCAAAAAACAAGTCAAGATTTATATAATTAATATTATTACTATTATTCAAGATTAATTGAGTTTTTTAAAAAAACTTTTTTTCAGCTTCATCTATTCTACTTGTAACAGTTCAAAGTTCCTGGTTAACTGGAATTTTTGACAGTTTAACTAACAGTTTTTCAACAAAATTGGCTGTTTAAAGATCATTAGAGGCATTAATTACTATCAGAAGCACCAGTAATATTTCTAGGATTGCTGTAAATTTTGTCTCGATTAGTCTGATAGTTCAGTTCAAATTGCCATTCAAAATTTCCTACTCGACATCACATCAAGTGATAAACGTCTTAGGTATATAAACGCTTACAGTATAATTGACACTGAAATTTACAATAACAAGAACAATTTTCTGCCCGTCTGCAGAATAGTGGCTGCTTAACAATCATAAAGGTTATTACTTGCAGCGCACCAGTAATTGTTTTCAAAAATACTGCACATTTACATCGATTTGTCTGATAATTAAGTTCAGATTGTTATTTAAGATTCCTTGTTCGACATAACGTTACGCAATAAAAGTCTTATTTATAAAACCGCCTATAAAAACATTTCTGCCTGTCTGCGAAAAATTGGCTGCTTAAGGTAGCGCTCAGCAATAAAACTCATGTTTGGCGCTCAGCTCATGCAATAAATAGCAATACCACTTTAATTGTATATCAAAGAGACATCATAAAAACTTATTTACAATGCAGTTTAGCACTTCAATGTGAATGCGTCAAATTTTATGACCATGTCGAATTTCCTATTCACACTAATTTTGTTTTTGACCTAGCTCAGCGAAACTTCAACCGATTTTGATGATCTTGGTATCAATAGAAAGATCTCTCAAATATCTAGACGTGATTGATCTTCGATTTTTCATTTTAATTTTTGATTTTGCATAAAATTGATTTTTCAAAAATCAGTTGTGTTTGAGCGATTACAAAAAGTGCTGCGGGCCAAAATTTGAAAATCGAAAAACTTTCACGTCTGCATTTATATTCTTTCTTTCATTGTGCAAATTTTCAACTCAATCGCAAACGGCAGCTAGGACCCAGATCCAAAAAAAGTAGTCGATTTCGCTACGCAAAAATGTGAGGTTTGCCCACACGTTTCACTTTTTCAAAAATTAGACCTTTCCTAGGACTGCATATTTCCATTGAAAAAGTTACAAAAAGCCATACTCAATTTTTTAAGAAATTAAATCAAAAATTTGACATTTTCGAAGATTTATCAGCTTTGTAGGTTTTTCATTTTGGATTTGCTATTTTCACGGCTAAATAACTCAGCAAAACTTCAACGTATTCTTAAGTTTAATACATCAATTTAAAGCTAAGAAACAGCATATTTCAATGATATGAGTAATCATTTTATATGGAAAACAAAAATTTTTTTGCTACGGCTACAAAATTGTCCAAAAAATTTAAAAATTTTTTTATCACAATATGCACATCAAATGAAAGCTGTTTTAATTTTGAACAACTTTCCTTCAAGACATTATGGTCAAAAATGTCGCTGAAAAAAATTAAACGCCAAAGTCGGTTCCCCTGAGCGCCACCTTAAGGATCGTATTAGGCATTACGATCAAAAGTGTAGTTTACATGACGCAGAAGTTAATTATATAAAACTATTTTATACCCGTCTGCAACAATATGCAAATTAAATATCATTAAGGATAAGTGCATGAGAATTATAGCACCAGTAAGCGTTTGGTAGTTTATTGGCAAGCAACTGGAAGTTTAGGCAGCTTACTTTGGTCTATAATTTTGTAAGTTTTATACTGCATTGACAATTTTTATTGTTTAAAAAATTAACTCCTGCATAGCCGGGGTGTTACAGGAATGACCAAATGTACTGATACGAGCCCGGTAATAAAAAGTCCTTTTAGTTATAATTATTCTATTTTGGACACACCAGAAACTTGCCAAACCGTACGTTGTCAATTTTTGAGTGCTGTATGAGTCAGTTCTGGAATGCAAAATGTGATTTGGGTTTCTCAAAAACCAAATTAAAACTTTTATCATCATTGATTTATCATCAGTAGGTCGGTAAGCAGTAATCAGTAGAATAGACAACAGCTAAAGAATCTCTACGACATTACGGCTTACGTTAATTAGTTTAGCGGTTAAGCTAATTAATTGCGGGTTCAACGTGGTAGGCGTTCTTCCTTTTTTTACAAATGCACCATAAAATAAGGAGCTAAAGATAGTAATTACAAAGGAAAAAAAAGCTGGCAAAAAATGTTGACAAAATTGGCAGTCAGAAGATCTGATAGATGCAGAAGAAGCTTCGACTGCTAAAAACAATGACAGACAAGAAATATCTTTTCTGGTCATGAAGGGGGAGGAGCGAATTGAGCTGAGATTTGACTTATGAGTTTGTATCTACACAGAAATTTACAAAGAAGATAGAGAACTTAAGGTGCAGGTCCACACTCCACGTCCACAGTGCCCTTTAGCAAGAAACCTTATTTATGGTTATGGTTTTTTAAGCCCTTTGGCTGGTTTAGTCATGTTAAAAAAAGTATCAAAAACTCAGATTTCAAATTTAGAATTTATTTTTTTCTTAATTTGAGGTATACACATCAATCGACTCCTAACTTAGGAGTCCTAAGCACATTCTGAACAACTTTTCCTCCTGTCTTTTTTTCTTTTCTGAACAACTTTTCTTCATTAACTATATGGCTACATATTTTGCTCTAAAAATGATTCGTCAAATACCAAATTCTGGAAGCATCACCATGGGTGGTTAATTTTCGTTAGCTATAAACATTGACGCACCAAGCCTGCGAAATTATTGTCTGGTATCGTCTGAGCCCTGTTGCTCAACATTACAAGTCTTACAATCGTAACAATTGTGAAATTTCACAAGCTTCACAATTGTTACAATTGTAAGATTTCACAAGCGTTACAATTGTAACAATTGTAAGATTGGCCTATAAAATGTGCATATATAAATCCAATTGTGAAATAAATTGGGATTACAATTGTTACAATTGTAACAAATGTGAAACTTTTGGGTTGCGCAGCTACAATTGTTAATTGTAAGTGCCTTGGTGTATAAAATGTACAGGATCGGAGCTACAATTGTTGCAATTGTGAAATTTCACAAACGTGTGTGAAAATTTACAAAGGTTTCTGAAGTTAAAGTTGAATTACTCATGATATAGCTTGCTAAAAAACACAAAATTTAGTTAAAATTGTTAAATATAAACTGACAAATCTATTTATATGAATAAAAAGTTACAATAATAAAGTAATACTTAAAAATATTGCATTAAAAAAGACTGACAATTGTAAAAAATCCTTCACAATTGTTGCAAATCTGGATTTACAAATGTGTCTGCGCAACCCGATTTAGAACATTTGTTGGAAATGGAACGAAATTTCAAAAGTTTTCACAATTGTTATTACAATTGTAACAATTGTGAAATTTCACAATTGTGAACAGCTTGGCATATGAAATATGCATGAAAATGATTACAATTGTTACAAATGTAACAACTGTGAAATTTCACAATTGTTACAATTGCAAGTCTTTGCGCAACCAAACACCACATGCAATTGTTACAACTGTAAGAATTGTAGGTTTGTGCGAATCGGGCCCTGGTACCAGTTTGCTTTACCGACCAAGTCTGCACTATAAAGTATGACCACAAATTGCTGTGTCTGAATCAAAAGAGGTGGCGAGAATTTTGTGACTACTTGCTCTATTCTTGACGGTTCAAATTTGTTCTTTTCGAAATGTTTAGTTTTCTCTTAGGGTAAATTAATTTTGGCCTGGATTTAGTTGACACCGTAACCCTGCGTTTCGTCATTTATTTTTTCTGCTTTCAGTTTTTTGGTCACCCTCTGTCGTTATGTGGAGTCTTGGCAAACTCTGTCTCGTCTTTAGCATCGTGGGCTTATTGTTGCCTGCTGAGCATTTGAGTGAATCCGCCGTGGCTGTCAAGAGAATAAATTTGGCAAAACGATACACACTGTATGACGAAAGTGTGTGGGATGTGGGCACGGCAGATTGTTGCATAAAACGTAAATGTGGCAACGCTTGCTGCTCTGATGAATTCTGTGGCTAAACTTTTGTGACAAGAACTGTACTGCTTAAAGATTTAAAATTAAACTAACTATTCCAGTCGATGGTTTGTTGAAATAGTTCTATTGTGTGAAACATCTCTTAGATAGTTCTTTGCACTACGTAGATATATAGATAGAACATTTTTAGGCTAGGTAGTTTCGTAAAAACATGCCAGATGCAAAATGAAACTGTTGACAATTTTTAAACTTAGTCTTTTAAAAAGTAGCGTTTATTTAAAAAAAAAACATGAAAAGCAATGCACAAATGCGGGATTGTAGCGCACAATTTTATTAATGAGCTCATAAGATTTGAGCGCGCAACGGTGGTAATTTGTGTTGCTATCCTACAATTATAATTTTACCATATAGTGGAACTGCAAAACTTTAACAATAGTATTATTGAGCAACGTTCAGTGGCGATTATATCTTTCTTCTACATATTTAGACATGCTATAATTTTCTTATTATAGATATTTAAATTGAATAAATTTAGCTGCTAAAATTGACCGTAATTCAACAACGGTAACAACCAGTTCATAAAACCAAGAGTGCATAATAGGGCAGAGTATGACACTCTTCCCAATTCTAGTTAACCGGCCGGAACGATGCTCCGGCCCAAATAGCCCTTTTACGCCTTGATTTCAGTGGGGTACCCCCACCCTCGAATCAAGACATGTCAATCCTCAAAGACCCCCCTCAAATCCCTGAAGTTTCTTGATTTCAGGGGAGGTACCCCCCTGGTTTTAGCGCGTTGCCAGCATGATGAGCTAGTGGTGTGCTGAACCGAGGGTGGTACCCCCCCCCTGAAATCAAGACACCACCGTTTTCGAGCTGGTAACGTGCTGAAAAGCTAGTCATTTATTTCAGTTGAAAAATTGTTTTCCTTTATTTGTTTTAATTTTGTATTTTATTTTTCACAAAAACTTTATTTTCATTTTTCTTTCTTTTTTATTTATCCTTTCATTTTGAGTTTTCATAATTGGCTAATTTATGACAGTCATTTTGATGGTGCCAGAGGCCTAGAGTTACTGAAATATAGCGTACTATGTAGCGTACGTAGTTATTTAGACTGTAGCCTGCATATTGCACACATCAAAATAATGTCAGGGCTAAAGAGCTAGCAGACAAGCAAATGACAAATATAATAAGCAGATTTGTTTTCGATTTTATTTCTTTTTACTTTCATTTTTTTCTTTTGTTATTTTCTTTCTTTCTATGTTATCTTAAATTTTAAATTTTCAGTTAATAATTTTTTTCTTATAATTAAAGTTTATTTATTTCTTCAAATGAATTAATTACATGACTAGCTGTGCAATTGCAAACGTGCAAGGCGAGGGCTCAAAAGCAGAAATGACTGTGCGCCCGAGCCCAAGCGGCATGCGGTGAAAACGGTGAAAACAGTGAAAACCGGGCCAGATACCATTTTATCAATGAGTATCACATTTATACATGCATACCAGGGATGCACGGGGGAATCTTGGAAGGGGGGGTGCCCGACTTCTGGCGCAAGGGGGAGTTGTCCCTAGTTTTGGCCATTTTTTGGCGACAGCCGAAAATTTTTCAGAATTTTTCGATTTTCAACTCATTTTTGGGGTACTTCTGTGGCCGCAGGCGAAAATTTTTTGCAATTTTTCAATTTTTTACGCATTTTTGGGGCACTTTCTTGGCCACCAGAGGGGGGGTGGGGGATTAAGGGGGAGTGCCGGATGTCAGATGGGGGGGGGGGGGGGGGTGCCGACCGCCCTCAAGGGGGGTGGATACCCCACCTACCCCCTCTTTTTGCATCTATGATGCATACCGAGTGGATGTTGGGCCACCTCCAAATCGAAAGGATGATCCAAAAACTTTGGACAAAAGTGGATAAAAGTGTAAGTAAAATGACAAGTACAGCTACCCAATTATTTCAGGAAAATTAAAAGCAAAGAAAAATGAAAAAAATTTTGCTCGAAAGAAAAAGCAAATGAAAGAAAAATCAAAGAAAAAGAAAGAAAATTTGGACGAGCGGTTGACTAGCTGTCAACTGGTTACCTAACTTAAAATTAATTGCTGGCTAATTGGCCTAGGCGCATATTGATAAATACATATATCAATACTTTTACACGCACACATGTGTAGCACGTACGTACACATTCTACGTATGTGTAGCTGTCAGATAATAAAGAAGGGACGGGTGAACTTTTGGCTTGACAAAAGTTGTTACTTGACCCGACAGGCATTCATCAACTTTTCTTTGTTGAAAACCGAAAGAAAAATGAAATGAAAGAAAAAGCAAAGAAAAATTAAAGAAATTTGGAAGAAAAAGACAAAGAATTTTCCTGAAATAAATGGGTAGCTGTAGTATCCTAAATGAAGCAAAATTCCTTCTTTGAGAGTTATATTGGTATATGTAAATGAAATGGCCAAAAGCAATGGCACTAGCTACTGCGCAACACAGTTTTTGAGACATCTTAATTTTAATAAGCCACAGTTGCAACAGTGGCATTATTTGTACTTTGAAAAAAACTTTACCATATAAAAAATCAACGCTGTTCATTGTTAGTAAGTTCTATGTCTCTGCAACTTAACTGAATCCCAATTAGGGTCTCTACACAACTTTTTGTTCTTGTTATTTAACATTAATTAGAAGCTGATTGGTTGTGGCTAATTGCCAACAGCCAAACAGACTGCTGCCAGACAAATAAACTTTATAGCAAAGGAGAGGTGCACGTCTAGCAAAGTTCAATTAATCAAAACCAAACGGAAAACTGCATTAAAATATTGTCAAACGTTTAAGTTTAAATAAAATTGATGAAATTTAGCTTGTATTGGTTGAAACTTATGTACTTGGTTCATCGCGTTCATACCCACCCGCGGTTGCATTTCGTTTGCTTCTGTAAGCTAGGACAGTTTAAAACATACGACGTTGCATACGTATAAAAACTGAGATGCATTTCATAAAACGTTATAATTACAAAAATTACGCCTGTAGGCGGAATAGAAACATCAAGTGTAGTTAAATACATACATGTGTTGTGAATGGCTGGACAGGTACTATGCGAGGTTGTCATTTCCAAGATGAGAAATAGTCTCTTTATGCTCAAAATTCACACAACTACAGCGCGCACATCAAAACGCAGTTTGGCAATGTTTATTTCATCATTTTAAAGTTTCTCTTTCGTGTAAGGATCACGTGACGCATTGGCTTTGCATTGCTTTTGCTGATGAAACAATGCCACGTGGCAGCAAGCCAAGCCAAGAGCTAAAGATTCTCCATCATGTTTACAGAAATTATAAGATCTGCTCTTTAAATTCTAAAGTTGCACATTGCCGAATTGTGTTGGAAAATTACACACATACAGCAGGGCTTTTGTATTTGTTATGATAAATTCGCGGGGAAAAAAATATGAACTCTTAAATTGACTTCGTCGTAACTTGGCTTTCTTTGGTGTAATTCCTTGGCTTGACCAGCAAGTAGTGCGGTCAGCGTTTTTCTCTCTCTGTCAAGAACCAAAATTAGTGGGGGCACGTGTGGCACGGGTATTAGCGATTATTTCTGAGGTGCACACACGTTATTTTTAGTGATTTTTATTAGAATTTTTCCCTGTTTTAATAATGTTTATATTCTAAATTATGCCCTCGTTCTGTATTGATTTCTCGTTGCTTTTCAGTGTCAGTAAATAGCCAAACTTTATGCTGTTGTTTTAAGGCTAGTCTAGAGTAGTCTAGTTAGTTCCGTTGCCGGCCGTAGTCGGGCCGTGTAGGCTTTGTGGTTTCGACATCTGCCAGTGGTGGAACGGACCTGTCAATTGAGTGACTTTCAGGCGATGGACTCGCAAAAACCTAGCTCTCAGCTAGGCGTTATTCTCTGAACTGGGACGCTTAGGTGGCGGTTAAAATCTCTGCAAGCGCTCCGCGCACGTTTCAGTGACTCTATTAGTCCCCCGCTTCAAGGTTTAACACATAAGTTGATATAATACGCACGATATCACAAACAAGCAAAAGTTTACTGCAAAAGTAATCCAGTGAGTGAGAAGGGTGAACGTTTGACAGCATTAGGCCTGTTGCGCAGCAAAAACTAATCGCAAACCAAAGTAACTTTAACAATTGAAGCGTACACCATTAAAAGAATATGGCACTCTGCCCGAATCAGAGTTACAATTTACTGTTATCGATAAATGAAAAAATTAAAAATTTCAAGAACACCAGCACGCCGATTCCCAAATCAGTTTCATGCTTTTTAGTGTTCTGAACTCAGATTTTGCTTTGGGTCTCGGTGTACCTTTAGGCAAAAGTAGCATTTTCAAAACAGCAGGAGTCACTATGTGAAGTTTGTTCGATGTAAATAAAAACTTAGTGTTCCTATCAAAAATGCAGATTAAATAGTGAAACTTAAGCGTGTTTTTTTTTAAATTATAGCCGTAAAGTAATAATTGGGTAAAAAATTAGTTCGTTTGAATTCAAGGCATAAGGGAAAATTTTTGTTAAAATTCACTACGTTGTCTTTTTTTAGCTACAGCCTACAACTAAAACTAAAATTTTTGTCCTAAAGCATTGTTTACGAAATACGACCCCAAAAATTTTTTGGTTACATATGGGACCCAAAACTATACTAGACCCTTGCTCATCTCGGTCAGCATAAAGCCAAAATTATATTAAATTACTTACACACTCCTCAAATTGCTGCAACGAAATACATGTTGTCATTACGATCATTAATTGTGCAATGAATGTTTCAATGTATTTAATATTTGCGTAACTTTTTAGTTTACATAAAATACAAATATCTAGGTCATAGTTAGTTACAAAATAATAAAATAATAAAATCATAAAAAATAGTATTTCAAAAATAGCTCGTCCTGGACTTGAACAAAGGACCTCTCGCACCCAGAAGGGGAACCATTGCACTCGACCAACGAGCCACTGCAAATGCAATGTAAATGTCAAAAATATATTATGAGCATAGATGCACATAGGGGGGGGGTTGGGGGGGGGGTATCCACCCCCCCTCCTGAGGGAGGTCGACACCCGCCCCCCTCAGACATCCGGCACCCCCCCTCAACCCGCCAACCCCCCTTTGATGGGGAAGAAAGTGCCCCACAAATGCGTAAAAAGCTGAAAAATTGCAAAAATTTTTCGCCTGCGGCGAAAAAAGTTCCCCAAAAATGAGTTGAAAATCGAAAAATTCTGAAAAATTTTTGGCTGTCGCTGAAAAATGGCCAAAACTAGGGACCACCCCCGCTTCCGCCAAGGGTCGGGCACCCCACCCGTCGCCGATTCACCCCGTGCATCTCTGATCATGAGTTGCGGAACTTGTGTCTATTGCTAAATTTTTTGACACAAATATGATAATTAGTACAAACACTAACCGCCAGTAATATATGAATGATTTAGTATCATTAGCAGATAGTATAATATCACCGTGCCGTGCGATAATTTACTTGCTCTTTTCTGGAATAAAAGCTACAGTTATTTTAAGTGTGTGAATTCCGCACCATTTGCAGATATACTTCTGTCGTTATTTCAACTAGCAGGTGTTGTTTGCGTTTGAATCGGGTTGGCTCAGACGGCAGAGCATTCGAGCTCTAAGCATGTGTGTGGTGGTTCGATTTCACCCTTAGCAAACAACTTTTGTTCAATTGCTGCACATAAGTTACAGAAAAGCAGTGTAATTGATGTACCTACCCTTCCAGTGCTATTTATCAATTGAAGAATAGGCCTGTCAGTGTCATTTAAGGTGGTAGTTGCGTTTTCGAGGTTTTTGTGATTTCTATGTAAACTTTGCGCCACCAGTACTCAAGTTATAAGTGACGCCTGAGCATAAATTATTGGGACAGCACTGTAAAGGTCAAAATCCCCAGGCATGTCTCTCACTTTTTCGAAATTTCACCTGTGGACATTTTTAGAGGGTTTTAATTACAAGAAAATATCTTAAATTTTCGGTGCGTTTGCTTTTCAGCTATTTTCTCAGTAAATTGACTAGTTATTAAAAAAGTGGGTGACATGCCTGGGGATTTTAAACATGTCAAAAACCTTACCAACTTTTAGCCCCAACAGGTAATCGTATGATTCAGAGCTGTGGCGCAAACTTTTTGTAAAAAATTGTAACATTTTGGAAAGGACCTTTTTTAGTCGCTTATACTGGAAACAAAATCACAGGTTAAATTTCAATACATGGCATACATTTAGGAATGATATTGTTCTACCTAATGCAAAAGACCGCTTGTGATTTGAATTTGTAAACGCTGAGCTATGGCCTTTCAAAAAAACACCTAAAAACGCAATTACCCCCTTAAGGGGGTAGTGTCGCGAAAGCAGTCGATTTTGCGCGACTGTAAAACTTGTTCAGTAAAATGTTAGAAATTGTTCTTTCTAAATTTTAAAAATCTACCAAAAGGCAAATTATTTTGCCAAGTTTCAGCAAAATTGGTGCAGCATATAGTTTGCAATAATGTCTCAAATTCGGAAAAATGACGAAAAAAAACCTATTCACATTCCATTTTTTAGTCACATTTATCAATTTTTCTGTTTAGTTTTTTTACATAGACTAATAGCACATATGTTATAGTTTATGCACACAAAATTTAGGGCAGATTACTGTAGCGGCTGTGGAGTAATACTAGTTTGAACTGTGAAGGTGTACTTAAACTGTAAAATAGTAGCAGCAATAATGATAAATTGTGGAAAATCTAGACGCTTATTTTCAAATCAGAAGAAAAACGAACCTTCAATTTTCTTTTTTCTTATTTGTCGCAAAAAATTGTGCGTCCACACGTTATGTGTACTTCACAAGCTGGCCAATCTGATATCTGGCTTGATTTTTCGAACTTTTCTGTCCCTATTGTGTGATGTCTGGCTTACAAATGACGATTGGTCCAAGATATTTGTCAATATTGATAGTGTGATGTCTGGCAGTAATTATTTGATACCATACAGCGTTGGACTAGCTTCTCATTGCATGTACTAATTCAAAACGAAAAGTTCTATTTTCACAGCCTATGAGCAAAACTGCTTTCGCGACACCACCCCCTTAACACTAGAAGGTAGGCCTTCTAGTGTTATGTAACCTGCCAAAAATAACAGGTAAGTCTGTTCATTACAGATTCTGCAAGTCCTATACAAACCAAGTATAAAGTACCTGTTGCGCTGTGGCGCAACAGGAATAGACTATTTATAGTTGTCTAGTTTTATGTATATACTGCACTAGTTATTCCGCCTGAAGGCGGAATTATTGGAATCGTAATGTTCTATGAAATGCGTGCAAGTCGATTTCATACGTATGCATTGACATATGTTTTGCAGTGTGCTACATAGCTTATAGAAGCAAGTGTGTTGCAACCGTGGGGGCATTACTACACGCGTCCCCCCTTCGCTGCAAAGATTGTTTTGTCTGGCACCTGTCTGATTGGCTGTTGGCATTTAGCCACAGACAATCAACGTCTACTCATGGATAAGAACAACGTTCGAAAATTCTGCAAAAAATGTAACAAATAAGATACTCTGAGAGGTTTATTTTGCAGAAACATGGATCTTAAACAACATTAGTTTTATTTTAAAACAATGTTTTTGAAAATTTAAATTAATGTCACTGCTACACCTGTGGCTTCGTTAAATCAAGCTATTGTGCAAGTTGAGTGGCGCAGTAGTCAATGCCATTGCGTCGCAAACCATAGTTATGAGGTTAGAGTAGCAGTCCGATATCTTCTTTTCAAAAAATGTTTTTTGGCCATTTCATTTTTAGTAAATGTGTTAGTTAGTTATAATTAGTGCATTTTAATATAGTCGCAAAACTATTTTATTTCCGTAAGTATAAATTTGCTGGCTAAATATTTGTAAAAACAATAGTATTAGAAGAACGAGTGAAATTGCTGATAAATTGTCAATTTATTTGGTGAATTCAGAATGTCATTTAAGATTTCTCGTTCAA